>VHKM01001119.1:0-77876 GCA_007210695.1 Neogobius melanostomus | reverse complement strand
AGTGTGAGGACAGTGTAGGACAGCTGTGTGGACACGTGTGAGGACAGTGTTAGGACACGGTTGTGTACAGTGTTAGGACTAGTGTGAGGACAGTGTGTGGACAAGTGTTGGAAAGTGTGTGACAGGTGTGGAGCAGTGTGAGGTACAGTGTGGAGGACAGTGTGTGGACAGTGGAGACAGTGTGAGCAGTGTGAGGACAGTGTGTGGACAGTGTGAGGAAGTGTAAGGACTGTGTGTGGACAGTGTGTGGACATGTTAGGATCAGTGTGTGGACAGTGTGTGGACAGTGTGAGGACAGTGTGATGGACAGTGTAGGAAAGTGTGTGCAGTGTTTAGGACAGTGTGAGACATGTGTGGACATGTGTTAGACTGTGAGGACGAGTGTAAGGAACAGTCTGTAGGACAGTGTGAGGACAGTGTGAGGGACAAGTGTGTGACAGGTTTGACAGTGTGTGGACAGTGTGCAGACAGTGTGAAGGACAGTGTGTGGACATGTGAGACAGTTTGAGGACAGTGTGAGGACAGTGTGTGGTACAGTTTGAGGGACAGTGTGAGGACAGTGTGTGGACCAGTGTGAGGAACAGTGTGTGGAACAGTGTGAAGGACAGTGTGAAGGACAGTGGTGAGGACAGTGTTAAGGACAGGTGAGGACAGTGTGAGGTACAGTGGTGTGGAGCAGTGTGAGACAGTGTGAGGAGCATGTGTGGTGGACCAGTGTGAGGACAGTGTGAGGACAGTGTGAGGACGTGGAGTGACAGTTTGAGCGACAGTGTGAGAACTAGTGTGAAGGACAGTGTGAGGACAGTGTGAGGACAGTGTGTGGACAGTGTGAGGACAGTGTGTGGACAGTGTGAAGGACAGTGTGTGGACATGTGTGGACGTGTAGGACAGTGTGAGGACAGTGTGAGGAACAGTGTGAGGAAGTTGAGGACAGTGTGAGGAAAGTGTGAGACAGTGTGAGGACATGTGAGACAGTGTGTAGGACAGTTTGAGGACATGTTTGGACAGAGGACAGTGTGTTGGACAGAGGACAGGTGTGTGGTCTGAGGACAGTGTGTTGACAGAGGACAGTGTGTTGGACGAGGACAGTGTGTTTGGTCTGGGACAGGTGGAAGGACAGTGTGAGGACAGTGTGCTGGACAGTGTGAGGATCAGTGTGAGGACACGTGTTGAGAGACGAGTGGTGAGGACAGTGTGGGACAGTGTGTGAGGACAGTGTGAGGACAGTGTAGGACAAGTTTAGGAGACAGTGTGAGGACAGTGTGAGGAAGTTTGGACATGTTGAGGACAGTTGAGGACAGTGGTGGACAGTGTGAGGACAGTGTTAGGAACAGTGGTGAGGACAGTGTTGAGAAAGTGTGAGGACAGTGTGAGGACAATTTAAGACAGGTGTGGACAGTGTGAGACAGTGTGAGGACAGTGTGTGGACAGTGTGAGGACAGTGTGTGGACAGTGTGAAGGACAGTGTGTGGACATGTGTGGACGTGTAGGACAGTGTGAGTGAAGTGTGAGACAGTGTGAGACAGTGAGGACAGTGTGAGGACAGGTGTGTGACAGTGTGTGGACAGTGTGACGGACAGTGTGATGGACAGTTTGAGGTCCTGAGGACAGTGTGTTGGTCTGAGGACAGTGGTGTTAGTCTGAGGACAGTGTGTTGGACAGAGGACAATGTGTGTTGGTCTGAGGACAGTGGTGTGGACAGGGTGAGGACATGTGTGAGGACAGTTTGAGGCACATGTGCAGGAACAGTGTGTGGACAGTGTGAAGGACAACGTTTGAGGACAGTGTGAGGACAGAGGACAGTGTGTTGGACAGAGGACAGTGTGTTTGTCTAGCGAGCAGTGTGTTGGTCAGAGGACAGTGTGTTAGTCTGAGGACAGTGTGTTGGTCAGTGGACAGTGTGTTTGAGGACGTGTGAGGACAGTAGTGTGGACAGGGTGTCGAGAACAGTTTGTAGGAGCAGTGGAGGAGAACATGTAGAAAGGTGAGGACAGTGTGAGGACAGGTGGACAGTGTGTTGGTCTGAGGACAGTGTGTTGGTCTGAGGACAGTGTTTGGTCTGGGACATGTGTTGGACAGAGGACAGTGTGTTGGACAGAGGAAAGTGTTAGGTACAGTGTGAGGACAGTGTGAGGACAGTGTGTGGAAGTGTGTGGACATGTGTGGACAGTGGGAGGACGAGTGTGTGAGGACAGTGTGGCTGGACAGTGTGCTGGGACAGTGTGAGGACAAGTGGTGAGGACAGTGTGTGGACAGTGTGAGACAGTGTGGTGGACAGTGTGTGGACAGTGTGTGGGACAGTGTAGGACACGTGTGAGGACAGTTGTGTGACAGTGTGTGGACAGTGTGTGGACAGTGGTGAGGAAGAGTGTGTGACAGTGTGTGGACAAGTGTGTGACATTGAGGACAGTGTGTGAGGACAGTGTTAGGGACAGTGTGAGGACAGTGTTGACAGTGTGTGGTACAGTGTGTGACCAGTGTTACGGACACAGTGTGTGGACAGTGGTGTGGACAGTTTGAGGACAGTGGTGGACAGTGTGAGTGACATTGTGTGTGGAACACGTGTGTGGACAGTGTGTGGAACAGTGTGAGGACATGTGCAGGACAGTGTAGGACAGTGTGGGACAGTGTGTGGACCGTGTGAGACAAGTGTGGTGGACAGTGTGTGGAACAGTTGAGAGCAGTGTTGTGAACAGTGTAGGACTGAGGACAGTGTGTTGGTCTGAGGACAGTGTGTTAGTCTGAGGAACAGTGTGTTGGACAGAGAACGTGGTGTTGGGGGGGGTCGAGGACAGTGTGTTGGACAAAGGAACCAGTGTGTGGGACACGTGTGAGGACAGTGTGTTTGGACAGTGTGTGGACAGTGTTAGGACAGGTGTGTGGACAGTGTGAGGACAGTGTGACAGTTGTCTGAGGACAGTGTTTGGTCTGGGACATGTGTTGGACAGAGGACAGTGTGTTGGACAGAGGAAAGGTGTTGGTCTGAGGCAGTGTGTTGGTCCAGAGGAAGTGTGTGACAGTGCTGAGACAGTGTGAGGACAGTGTTGGACAGTGTTGAGCGACAGTGTTAGGACGTGTTGAGACAGTGTGTGGACAGTGTGAGGACACGTGGTTAGGCAGTGTGTGGACAGTGTGGGACAGTGTGTGGACAGTGGTGAGGACAGTGTGAGGACAGTGTCGTGGACAGCTGTGTGACAGTGTTAGGACAGTGTGAGACAGTGTGTGGACAGTGTGAGACAGTGTGTGGACAGGTTGTGAGGACAGTGTGTGGACAGTGTGTGGACAGTGTGTGGACATGTGAGAACAGTGTGTTGGTCTGAGGACAGTGTGTTGGTCAGAGGAGCAGTGTGCTTGGTCCAGTGGACAGTGTGTTGGTCTGAAGGACAGTGTGTTGGTTCTGAAGGTACAGTGTGGGACAGTGGTGAGGACAGTGGTGAGGACAGTTTGAGGGACAGTGGTGTGGACAGTGTGGTGGACAGTTGGAGGACAGTGGTTGGACAGTGTGAGGACATTGTGTGGACAGTGTCAGGACAGTGTGAGGACAGTGGTTAGGACGGTGTGGACAGTGGTGGACCAGTGTGAGGACAGTGTGTGGACCAGTGTGAGGATACAGTGTTGGACAGTGTTAGGACAGTGTGAGGACAGTGTGAGGACAGTGTGTGGACAGTGTGAGGACAGTGTAGGAACAGGTGGTAGGACAGTGTGTGGACAGAGGAAGTGTGTTGGTCTGAGGACAGTGTGTTTGTCAGAGGGACAGTGTGTTGGCTGAGGACAGTGTGTTAGGTCAGAGGCAGTTGTTTGGTCAGAGGACGTGCTGAGGACGTGTGGGACAGGTGTGGACAGTGTGAGACAGTGTTAGACAGTGTGAGACGTTGTGGGACAGTGTGAGGAACAGTGTTGGGACAGTGGTGGAGGACAGTGTGTGACAGGTGGTGGACAGTGTGTGGACAAGTGTGACGGACATGTGTGGACATGTGAGGACAGTGTTGGACAGTGTGAGGACAGTGATGAGGACAGTGTGTGGACAGTGTGAGGACAGTGGTTAGGACAGTGTGAGGACAGTGTGTGGACTAGTGTTGAGGACAGTGGTGTGGACATTGTGAAGGAACAGTGTGTGGACGATGTGTGGAACAGTGTGAGGACGGTGTTAGGACCAGTGGTGAGGACAGTGTGAAGGACAGTGTGAGGACAGTGTGAGGACAGTTTGAGACAAGTGATGTGTTGGACAGAGGACAGTGTGTTGGACCAGAGGACAGTGTGTTGGTCTGAGGACAGTGTGTTGGTCTGAGGACAGTGTACTAGTGTGAGCACATGGAGACAGTGTGTGGACAGTGTAGGGAAGTGTGAGGACAGTGTTGAGGACAGTGTGAGGACAGTGGGAGGAAGTGTGTGGGACATGTGTGGACAGTGTGAGGACAGTGTGTGGACAGTGTGAAGGACAGTGTGTGGACATGTGTGGACGTGTAGGACAGTGTGAGGACAGTGTGGTGGACTGGAGGACATTTTGAGAGACATGTGTGGACAGGTGTAGGACAGTGCTGATGACAAGGACAGTGGTTAGGAACAGTGTTAGGACAGTGTGAG
Source organism: Neogobius melanostomus (assembly GCA_007210695.1). Classification (NCBI taxonomy): domain Eukaryota; kingdom Metazoa; phylum Chordata; class Actinopteri; order Gobiiformes; family Gobiidae; genus Neogobius; species Neogobius melanostomus. The sequence goes on along the minus strand of VHKM01001119.1, from coordinate 73,292 downwards.
GAGCAGTGTGAGGACAGTATGCAGTGTGAGGACAGTTGTGTGAACAGTGTGCAGGACAGTGTCGAGTGACAGTGTGTGACCGTGTGTGGACCAGTGTGAAGACAGTGTGGGAGGACGTGTGGAGGACAGTGTAGGCACAGTGTGTGGACAGTGTTAGGACAGTGTGAAGGACAGTGTTTGAGGGACTAGTGTGAGGAACAGTGGTGTGGACAGTGTGTTGGACAGAGGACAGTGTGTTGGACAGAGGACAGTGTGTTGGTCCTGAAGGACAGTGTGTTGGTCAGAGGACAGTGGTGTTAGTCTGAGGACCAAGTGTGTTGACCATGTGAGACAGTTTTGGGGGTGAGGACAGTGTGAGGACAGTGTGAGGACAAGTGGTGGATCAGTGTATAGGAAGTGTGAGGACAGGTTGTAACAAGTGGTGTTGGTCCTGAGGACAGTGTGTTGGTCTGAGGACAGTGGTGTTAGTCTGAGGACAGTGTGTTGGACAGAGGACAATGTGTGTTGGTCTGAGGACAAGTGTGAAGACAGTGTGTGACAGTGTGAGGAACAGTGTGTGGACAGTGTGTGGACAGTGTGAGACAGTGGTGGACATAATGAGGACAGTTGAGGACAGTGTGTAAGGACAGTGTGTGGACAGTGTTGACAGTGTGGTGGACATGTGAGACAGTGTGAGGCAGTGTAGGTGGACAGTGGGTGTGGACAGTGCTGAGGACAGTGTGTGGACAGTTGTGAGGACAGTGTTGGTGACAGTGTGTGACAGTGTTAGGAAACAGTGTGAGGACAGTGTGGACAGTGTGAGGACAGTGTGAGGACAGTGTGAGGACAGTGTGTGGACAGTGTGAAGGACAGTGTGTGGACATGTGTGGACGTGTAGGACAGTGTGAGGACAGTGTGGTGGACTGGAGGACAGTGTGGAAGGACAGTGTGTAACAGTGTGTGGAGTGTAGGACAGTTGTGACAGTGTGTGACAGTGTGAGGACAGTGGAGGAAGTGTAGGACAGTGTGTGGACCACGTGTGTGGACAGTGTGTGGACGTGTGAGGACAGTTGTGGACAGTGTGAGGACCCAGTTGGTGACAGTGGTGGACAGTGTGTGACATGTGTTAGGACAGTGTGTTGGTCTCTGAGGACAGTGTTGTTGGTCAAGAGGACAGTGTGTTGTCTGAGGACAGTGTGGTTTGGTCATGGACAGTGTAGGACAAGTGTGAGGACAGTGTGTGGACAGTTGGAAAAAAAAACAGTGTGTGACAGGTGTGAGGACAGTGTTGACCAGTGTTAGGACAGCTGGTGGACAGTGTAAGGACAGTGTGAGGACAGTGTGTGGACAGTGTGTGGACACGTGTGAGGAACAGTGTGAGACAGTGTGTGAACAGTGTCAGGAGCAATGTAGGACAGTGTGGTGGGACAGTGTGAGGCACATGTGAGGTACAGTGTGAGACATGTGGGCAGTGTGAGGACGTGTGAGGACAGTGTGGGGACGTGTGGGGACAGGTGAGGACAGTCGTGTGGACAGTGTGGAGGACCAAGTGTGTGGACAGTTTGTGAGGACAGTGTGGGGAACAGTGTGTGGACAGTGTGAGGACCAGTGTGTGACTATTGGAGGACAGTGTGAGGACAGTTGTGTGGACATGTGTTGGACAGTGTGAGGCAGTGTGTGGAGCAGTGTGAGGGTACAATGTGGGGACAGTGAGGACATGTGTGTTGGTCTGAGACAAGTGGGTGTGGTCTGAGGACAGTGTGTTGGTCAAAGGACAGTGTGTTGGACAGAGGACAGTGTGTGACAGTGGTGATGACAGTGTGTGGAAACAGTGTGTGACATGTGTGACAGTGTGTGGACAGTGTTAGACAGTGTGTGGACCAGGGTGGACAGTGTGAGACAGTGGTGGACAGTGTGAAGGACATGTGGGGACAGTGTGAGGACAGGTGTGGACCAGTGTGTGGACAGTGTTGGACAGGTGTTTGGTGGACAGTGTGAGGACAGCTGTGTGACAGTGTGAGGACAGTGTGGGTGGACAGTGGTCGTGGACAGTGTCTGGGACAGCTGTTGGACATGTGAGGACAGTGTTGTGGACAGAGGTGGGCGACGGTGTGGACGTGTGGGGAGTGTGGAGGAACAGTGTGTGGACAGTGTGTGGACAGTGTGTGGACAGTGTTAGACAGTGTGTGGACAGTGTTTAGGACAGTGTGGTGGACAGTGTGTGGGACAGTGTGAGGACAGTGTGGGACAGTGTGTGGACAGTGTGTGGACAGTGTGAGGACAGTGTGAGGACAGTTTGTGTGGAAGTGGTGAGGACAGTGTGAGGACAGTGGTGAGGCACAGTGTGAGGACAGTGTTGTGGACAGTGTGGGTGGACCAGTGTGAGGACAGTGTGAGGACAGTGGGTGAGGACAGTTGTGGACAGTGTGGAGGACAGTGGTGAAGGAAGTGTGGAGGACAGTGTGTGGACAGTGTGAGGACAGTGTGTGGACAGTGTGAGGACAGTGTTGAGGACAGTTGACGGACAGTGTGTGGACAGTGGTGAGGACAGTGTGTGGACAGTGTGGTGGACAGTGTGTGGACAGTGTAATTGTATTGTATTATTTTGAATCTCCATTGCTGTAGTAAGTACAGCTATTCTTCCTGGAGTCAATCCAGCTGCTGCTCACAAAACAATATTTACAACCAGTTTCACACGGCTGAGTGAATAATATTACCCCCCCCCTCACACACACACACACACACACCAAATGTACAAGGACATAGTGTATGCGTAATCAGTGAATACATAAGAGATGATTTAATGCCAGCATAGTAGCGTAAGTCAAGTTCGCTTAATAGACACCATGGGTCACACAACCAGTTTTATACAATAATACTGAGATGCCCTTTCAAAAGGGCTTTAATTGGTATTACTGTTTGCATAAATAAGTCCACTTGGCAAAATATTCCAACGCAGACATGGCTCTATACATTTACAGTACTTTTCCATTGTTGGTTATCACTTTGGGAAGTTTAAAATCTGCCTCCGTGGCATGTGTTTTCATAATTATGACATCCGAATATTTAACTCTTTGTACAGTTTTGGAAGGTAGTTGTAATTATCTTTTCTTATTAAATTCTTAAAGAAGCAGTAAATCTCTCCTTTTACCTTGAGCAGGAAAGTGGTATTATGCTTCCAGTTTCATTTGTTCGAGTGAGCACGAAGTAACAACGAGCTGCTCTGTTTTGGACGGTTTGTAAAGCTTATATTTGTTACGGCAGCACAAGACCAAATCTCTGAGCAGTAGTATAACTGCGATAATACAAGTGTTTTTATAACATCTGTATCATACTGAAGATAACATATGACGACATCTTTTCACCTATTGAGAGGCACTTTCCCATTCTCTGGCACCATACTATATGCTTAGACCAAGAGTTCATTGTAAATTTTCATCCAAGCAGTCTGGTCTGTCGGCACCTGCTAACAGTTACATTTTGACAACAAGACTCAAGTTGGGTTTCATCGCAGCATGTTTGTTCCAAAAACAATACTCTTTGTTTTGCCAATGTTTTAGAACTAGCTTGTTAATTTGTAACCCACTCAAAAATAACTGAAGTTAATTCTTTTCTTAAAAAACAATTTGAAGTCCTTCAACCTACTTTGTGATGAATTAAATGGTTGAGCATCGGCATACTTGCTATTTTTGACTTTTGTAACACTAGTGCAAGTCATTTGTTATATATAGAAACAGGAGTGGTCCTAGGCAGCTTCCTTGAGGTATACACCCAGCTAATTGTTTTTACATCTGAGAAGTTCCATTAAAAAAGACAGTTTTGGTTTCCTGTTTTCTAATTAATTCTTAAGCCATCAGTGTATGCTGGCTGGACTTGAACCCATAGCATTGCAATTTACTCACAGAGTAAGGACAGACACACTGTCCTCACCTGTGAGGACAGTGTGAGGACAGTTTGAGGACAGTGGTGAGGACAGTGGTGTGGACAGGTGTGGACGTGTGAGGACAGTGTGAGGACAGTGTAGGACAGTGTGTGGACAGTGTGAGACGTGTGTGGACAGTGTGAGGACAGTGTGTGGACAGTGTGTTGGAACAGTGTGAGGACAGTGTGTGGACATTTTTGGAGGATAACAGTGTGTGGACAGTGTGAGACAGTGTGTGGAACAGTGTGAGGACAGTGTGTGGAAGTGGGTGGACAGTGTGGAGGAAGTGTGTGGAAGTGTGTGAGTGGTTAGGAAGTGGTGAGGACAGTGTGAGACAGTGTGTTGGACAGTGTGTGGACAGTGGGTGTGGCAGGTGTGTGGACAGTGTGAAGGACAGTGATGAGGAAGTGTGAGGACAGTGTAAGGACAGTTTTGAGGAGTAATAAAGGGTACTGAGCCGGGTTCGAGCAGCGGCGGGCGTCGTCTCATGGCGACAGGGGGCGACTCAGGCCCGCCCTCAAGAGGGTCTCCAAAGCCACAAGGGTTTTTTTCGGGGTCACAGATCTTGTTTTAAAGGAAGAAAGTCGTTTCCATGGTTACCAGACAGTTCTTCTCTCTGAGACAACCAAGTAAAGGAGTACCCGCTCGAGACACGTTTCTAAAAGCCATGAACACGTCTTGAGACACGTTCTTCTAACGCAATGAACACGTCTGAGAATGTTTTAACCATGACACGTCTGAGACCGTTTTAAACCATGAAACACGTCTTGAGACATGTTTCTAAACCCATGAACAGTCTAGACACGTTTCTAACCCATGACGACGTCTGAGACACGTTTCTAAACCATGAACAGTCTGAGAACATGTTTCTAAACCCATGGAACACGTCTGAGACATGTTTCTAAACCCATGAACGTCTGAGACATGTTTCTAAAACATGAACACGTCTGAGACATGTTTCTAAAACCATGAACACGTCTGAGAACTGTTTAACCATGAACACGTCGGAGAACATGTTTACTAAACATGAACAGTCTGAGACATGTTTCTAAAACCATGAACACGTCTGAGCATGTTCTAAAAACCATGAACACCCACGTTTTCCCTGAGACATGTTCTAAAACCATGAACACGCTGAGACACGTTTCTAAACCCATGACAACGTCTGAGACACGTTTTAAACCCATTGAACACGTCTGAGAACAAATGTTTTCTAGACACCTGAACACGTCTGAGACACGTTTCTAAAACCATGAACCGTCTTGAGACACGTTTCTAAAACATGAACACGTCTCGGACACGTTTCTAAACCATGAACCGTTGAACATGCAAAACCAGAACACGTCTGAGACACGTTTCTAAAACCATGAACACGTCTGAGACACGTTTCTAAAACCATGAACACGTCTGAGACATGTTTCTAAAACCATGAACACGTCTGAGACAGTTCTAAACCATGAACACGTCTGAGACACTTTCTAAAACCATAACACGTCTGAGACACGTTCTAAAAAACATGAAACGTCTGAAGACACGTTTCTAAAACCATGAACACGTCTGAGACATGTTTCTAAAACATGAACACGTCTGAGACACGTTTCTAAAACCATGAACACGTCTGAGACACGTTTCTAAACCATGAACACGTCTGAGACCACGTTTCTAAACCATGAAACGTCTGAGACACGTTTCTAAAACCATGAACACGTCTGAGACATGTTTCTAAAACCATGAACACGTCTGAGACATGTTTCTAAACCATGAACACTCTGAGACACGTTTCTAAAACCCATGAACACGTCTGAGACACGTTGTTTTCTAAACCCATGAACACGTCTGAGACATGTTTCTAAACCATTGAACACGTCTGAGACCGTTTCTAAAACCATGAACACGTCTGAGACATGTTTCTAAAACCACATGAACACGTCTTGAGACATGTTCTAAACATGAAACGTCTGAGACAGTTCTAAACCCATGAACACGTCTGAGACACGTTTCTAAGAAACCACGAACACGTCTGAGACATGTTTCTAAAACCCATGAACACGTCTGAGACACGTTTCTAAAACCATGAACACGTCTGAGACATGTTTCTAAACCCATGAACACGTCTGAGACACGTTTCTAAACCCATGAACACGTCTGAGACATGTTTCTAAACCCATGAACACGTCTGAGACACGTTTTCTAAAAACCATGAACACGTCTGAGACATGTTTCTAAACCATGAACACGTCTGAGACACGTTTCTAAAACCATCAACACGTCTGAGACATGTTTCTAAACCCATGAACACGTCTGAGACATGTTTCTAAAACCATGAACACGTCTGAGACACGTTTCTAAACCATGAACACGTCTGAGACATGTTTCTAAAACCATGAACACGTCTGAGACATGTTTCTAAACCCATGAACACGTCTGAGACACGTTTCTAAACCCATGAACACGTCTGAGACATGTTTCTAAACCATGAACACGTCTGAGACATGTTTCCTAAACCCATGAACACTTCTGAACACGTTTCTAAAACCCATGAACACGTCTGAGACATGTTTCTAAAACCATGACACGTCTGAGACATGTTCTAAAACCATGAACACGTCTGAGACACGTTTCTAAACCCATGACACGTCTGAGACACGTTTCTAAACCATGACCGTCTGAGACACGTTCTAACCCATGAACACGTCTGAGACATGTTTCTAAACCCATAACACGTCTGAGACACGTTTCTAAAACCATGAACACGTCTGAGACACGTTCTAAACCCATGAACAGTCTGAGACATGTTTCTAAAACCATGAACACGTCTGAGACACTTTCAAACCTATGACACGTCTGAGACATTTCTAAAACATGAACGTCTGAGACACGTTTCTAAACCACGAACACGTCTGAGACATGTTTTAAATTTAGTCAGTTTAACCCTTAACCCCCGCCTTAACCGAGCAATTTTCTCCAGTTCGGCTTTACCCAAATCTAAAAGCTTCTTGAAAAAAGCGTCAAAAGAACGACAAAACGTGACGACAATGCGGCATCAACGCGAAGAAAAATCTTCGCTCAGTTTTTAGGTCTTAGCTTTCAAATGAGGCGTGACACTGGCCTATAGTCCGTAAGCTCTCCAGTCCAGAAGCTTTTAGATTTGGTAAAGCTGGTTAAGGTGGAGGTTAAGGGTTGAACATAATGAACTGTGTCGCTCTGAGACTCTGAGGATTGCAGAGGAATGTGCTCCAGGAGCAGGTCTGGACTCGTCTGGGACCGAGTCTGAGTCTGGGACTGAAGCTGGACTAAACCTGGATTAAACCAGGACTAAACCAGGACTAAACCTGGACTAAACCAGGACTAAACCAGGACTAAACCTGGACTAAACCAGGACTAACCAGGACTAAACCAGGACTAAACCTGATAACCAGGACTAAAAGGACTAAACAGGACTGAACGGACTAACCATCCAAGTCCTGTGGATTTGACTTATCTAAATGACTCCCTGTAAGAGGGAACGGCAAACACATTTTTTCCTATTTCTCTTGCCTTTGATCAGTGTATGTCAAAATGTAAAATAGGGAAGTTCCAAACCTTAAGAGCGAGGCCACTCACATACAGGGAAATAACACGCTAGAGCGTGGCACAACTTTACAAACAGTTTTCTGCTTACCTTGTTCTGAGCCTCTTTCCCTTTGAGTGGTCCCGTCCTCAGGCTTTGTCTCCCACGTCTGCTACTGGTTGGTCTGTCCCATTAGGAGATCGCCATGTTGTCTCGTTCCAAGCGCTGATGAGGAAATAAATAATTATTATTCTCGCGAAGATATCCTGGTCTCGGCACCAATTGTTGTATCAAAGAAAAGTATTTTTCTTGAGAAAAAGCCTTTGCGAAGCGCTCGCCTCCTCTCAAACACTCACTAACACACTCCTCTCCTCGTGCACGTCCCGTGCACATACATATATAATGCAAAATCAACATTGTAATTGTACAGAGCTCATAAAAGTCAATGGGCGACTGAGAGCCTCTGACCCAGGACCTCTACCATGAGGTAGGAATGCGCGAGCACTTTCCGAAATATAGTTTATGTTTCCCGCGTAAGTGGGAACATTGTTTTCGTATGGGATATTATTCTTTCTTTCTTTCGCACCGTCGCAATTTTCACCCAGTGAACATCGACGAAAAGTCACAGATTTTGGCCCAAAATTCAAACTCGATCGACGCAACTTTTGAATATTTCCAAATTTTGAATTTCAAAATAGTGGCGCGATAGCGCCACCTCAGTTTTTTTTAACATTGCGAGATAGGACTTGGCCAAAATGAAGTTTGTCGTACAATCATATAAATCGGTACAGACGTGCATCATGACAAGTTGAGCAAAAAATATTATTACGGCAACGCCATCCGCCATATTGGGTGTCGGCCATTTTGGATGACAGCACACGTAGCGGAATTTGCCTTTATTTTTCACTTCGTGCAAAATCTATCTCCTCCTAGAGCGTTTATCGGAACGAGCTAATTTTGGGTGGAAAATAATCTTGAGAAGTAGAACTTTAAAAGTTCTCCAAATTACTTTTCTAAGTTTTACGGTTTTTATGCGGCAAAGCCGCAAACTGTATGAAGTATTTAGCCATTTTTCACAAACAAAAAATGGCTCCCATTCGCACATATGAAGCCCGATTTCGCTCATTTTTTATCAGTTGTTAAAGTCTCAGTCCTAAACACTTTCATTTGGCAAAATTCAAATTGGGCGCGATAGCGCCCCCTATAGGAATTATATGGAGAGTACAAATTTTAGTTTTACAAAAATAAAATAATTTGGCACAAAATTCTATTTGGTCGTTCGATCAGAAAAGTCAATTACACCCATGCCATATTTTTCACGGTGTTGCCGTAGCGATGACCAGAACGTCCCATTTTATTCTGATGGAAAAATGTTAACTCCATATTCAGCGAGAAGTGAGGAACCAAAGGTTCCAAAGTACTTGGATAACCATTGTGGTTATCCAAGGCGGCGCAGCCGCAGCCATAAGTAAAATGTAAAAATATGCTTCAGTTTGCAGATATAGTGTGATACAAATTCATACTAATTTTATCTGTATAATGTCAAAATTGAGCGCAGAGTGCTCAGCATTGTCAAAAAACACAAAAACCTCTTTTTTTTCTGAGAAAAACTTTGTCAGATACCGAGAGGGCGCGTTAGCGCATTCCAAAAATCCTAAAACTAAGACCCAAGGGAATAAAGTTAAAACAAACGAACATGAAGGCAGTAGCAATACCGTAATTTTACATTGAGGAAGCGCCCCTTTGTTTTGGCAGGGCGGTCGCGAGGGGCGATAATCGCCACTTTGCGGCTATATAGAATATTGTTTCCACTTTAAAACGCCTTCATGAGGAAATAATTAGACCTTCGTTAAAACATTCTGATTGAGGAGACATGGAACTCTGAGACAGATTTAGTTTCATGTAGATTGTCTTAATAATGACAGAAATATTCGCCACAAACTAAGACAAACATCTGCCGTTTGAGTGTTACCATGGTGACCACACTAGAATTTTCAGCTGCTCCGCCTGAGTTTTAAACTATACAAGGCAAGGCAACTTTATTTATACCGCGCTTTTCGTACACAAGGCAACTCAATGTGCCTCACAGACGGCATTGTGTCATAGAAGGGGGCGTGGCTTAGTTTTAAACTATAGATACAGACGGCATTGTGTCATAGAAGGGGGCGTGGCTTAGTTTTAAACTATAGATACAGACGGCATTGTGTCATAGAAGGGGGCGTGGCTTAGTTTTAAACTATAGATACAGACGGCATCGTGGCATAGAAGGGGGCGTGGCTTAGTTTTAAACTATAGATACAGACGGCATTGTGTCATAGAAGGGGGCGTGGCTTAGTTTTAAACTATAGATACAGACGGCATCGCGTCATAGAAGGGGCGTGGCTTAGTTTTAAACTATAGATACAGACGGCATCGCGTCATAGAAGGGGGCGTGGCTTAGTTTTAAACTATAGATACAGACGGCATCGCGTCATAGAAGTGGGCGTGGCTTAGTTTTAAACTATAGATACAGACGGCATCGCGTCATAGAAGGGGCGTGGCTTAGTTTTAAACTATAGATACAGACGGCATCGCGTCATAGAAGGGGCGTGGCTTAGTTTTAAACTATAGATACAGATGGCATTGTGTCATAGAAGGGGGCGTGGCTTAGTTTTAAACTATAGATACAGACGGCATCGCATCATAGAAGGGGCGTGGCTTAGTTTTAAACTATAGATACAGACGGCATCGCGTCATAGAATGGGGCGTGGCTTAGTTTTAAACTATAGATACAGACGGCATCGTGTCATAGAAGGGGGCGTGGCCTCGCTGAGGGCGGAAACAGAATCTTTTGGGAAACACAATTGTTCTGGTGGAATATAAACTTATTTATCACAAATAAAGTCAAGAGTAAATCGGGTCCTCCTTCAGATCAATCATCAATAATAAAGCATGAATCCCTCGGCCTATTGTGCATGTTTTATATTCAGACTCATTTCTATTTCTGCGTGCTCTTATAAACCTCTTAACCTCTGCTTTAACTGAGCATGTTTTCTCCAGTCCGGCTTTACCCAAATCTAAAGAGGTCTGGACCAAAGCGTCAAAACAGCCACGAAAACGAGGATGAAAATTCAACAAAAAGTGACATAAACATAAACACAGTCGGTTTGACACTTTGTTCAAGAAGCTTTTAGATTTGGGTAAAGCTGAACATGAAATAATATAAAAGAATATATAATATAATATTTCCAATAGAAACACCATGAAGAATTAAAACACAAAATAAAGATTTACTCACAGCACCAGTTACTGTTTATTTACTCGAGTAGAAGTAAAAGTACTATATGATAAAACTCTAAGGAGTACAATTACTTCAAAAGGTTACTCAAGTACATGTGTCTGAATAAAAGCATCAAAATGTTTTTATGGAGTCACGTGACGCTGTAAAACCAATCAGAGCCGACCTTTAGACCAAACTAACCCAGGAGTTTAACTTAACCAGGACTTAACCAAGACTTCATCAGGACTAACCCAGGACTAACCCAGGTCTAAAGCAGGTCTAAACCAGTACTAACATGATCCAAACCCGGACTGACCCGGACTGGTCCCGGACTCAGAGCAGACTGAGCGCGCGCTGTCAGGAAGTGTCCGTGTTCAAAGTAGATCCAGAACGCGGAGGAATCTGGGGTCAGTCCGGGCCTGGTCCGGGCCTGGTCCGGTCCGGGGTTAGGCCGGGTTAGGCCCGGGTTAGGCCCGGGTTTAGGGTCTGCCCCACAGCGCAGCTCAGAGTCACTAACACGTTATTAAGTCCGTAATAACCAGTGAATAAACAAACTCTTACCTCAGACTCTGCGGAGCCTCGTCCTGTTCTTCACCCTGACCTGGCGCATGCGCACTGCTGCCGCTCACCTGTGCGGCCCGCGGCGCAGCGGCGACCCCTGGCGGCGGACACAGGCAGGTGCAGCTAAAGGATCATGTCCCTCTGACATCATTTTACTCAAGTAAAACAGTACTTGGAGAAAGCGTTACTCGAGTACTGCGAGTAACTGAGTCTGATTCAGTTAGACACAAATAAAGAGAAACTAAACAATGTGAAAAAAACACCATCAAAACAAATAAGAAACAAACACAAAACACATCCATTTAGTTATTGATTACTTTGTAGTTTACTCGAGTAGTAGTAAAAGTACTGTATGATAAACCGACTACAGTTTGTTCATACAGTGACTTCAGTACTTGTACCAGAGTAACTGTAACGTGGGAGGGACTTGGTTATAAACCACAGGTACAGGGCAGGACAATGGGCGGGACAATGGGCGGGACAATGGGCAGCACCTGGTGACGATGTGTGGAGCTGGTGCGGCTTATGACGTTCTGTGGAGGCCGTGGACACGTCTCCAGCCAATCAGGTAAATCTAATTTAGTAGCAGAGTTTACCCTGAAGGGGGCGCTATAATGTCAGAATAATGTCAGGGACCAGTAGACAACACTATGAGACGCCCATTGAGACAGTTTATCAGTAAAAAAAATTGATTTGGTGTTTAGTTACTCTTTAAGATAAAGAACATCATCAAATCAGTCTCATTACGGCGCTGTACGTAGCGTTACGGCGCCCTCACACCAAGAGCGACGGAAGAGAGGAGAGCGGCGAGCTTCCATTCATTCCCTCTGCTGCCTGGCGACCGGAAAGAAGCCTCCGGAAATACACTTTTGTTTTGTTTTTTTGTTTTTTATTTGATAAAATAAATGGTACATTTCGGGTATTTGTGATACAGCAAATAAGGATTACAGAAACAAAGAATAATACAGAATAAAAAATAAACAAAGCAACAACAAATAAACAAAAACATTTTTACGGGGCTTATTCAGAGGTTAAGTCTACAGCCATGATCCGTTCACATAATTTCGTAGCAGCTTTAGATTTGACCAGTTCTATCGTTTTGATTTGTAATGTTAACTCATTCCGAAAAGCATGAAAAGTTGGTCGGGTCCTCAGCCCTCCGGAAATACACATGAGAGCGGCACGATACACGGCGCCCTCACACCAAGAGCGGCGAAAGAGAGGAGAGCGGCGAGCTTCCATTCATTCCCTCTGCTACCTGGCGACCGGAAAGAAGCCTCCGGAAATACACAGGAGAGCGGCACGAGAAGGGCGGCTGCAGCGGCTCTGTATTTGCATATGAGCCATTTCCGGCGGCGACCACCAACCACAGAACATGATCTGACAGACGCCTGTGCGTAATTGGCTCATGCACTTCAGCTGCGTCTCCAACCCCACCTCCACGTGCTCCTGCACAAGGGGGGCTGGACAAGGAAGTCGAGCAAGCTGAGTGACAGAAAGCGTTTAGGTCCTCTACCTTTGCCCCTCCCCTCTCTCCCCCCTCCCCCCTCCCTCCCCCTCTCTCCTCGCGCTCTCCTCGCGCTCGAAGCTGCTCGGACGTCGCTGTGACTCGGATCTTTTTCTTCATAAACTTTGGATCAGATCAACGTGAGTAACTGCGCGTGCCTCTGCCTCGTGTCGTGAGTTTAACTCCTGAACAGCTCTTTTACCTCGGTTATTACACCTCTGACTCTCTTTCACTTTACTTCCCTCTGTGACGTCACTGCTGTACTCCATCATGTACCTGTGACCTGCTGGTCCGTGTATTCAGCAGTGGCAGCTGGTGATGTGAAAACCAGGGGGCGCTGTTGCCTCTACCTACCTTCAATTATATTTTAAAAGATACTTATAAACATTGTTTTTAATTTCAAAAACAAAGTTATCTTTGGGGCTTTTAATATTATTATTTTATGTAGAATATAATCAAAACTAAACTTATTGTTTAGTTTAATTGAAGTAAAAAAATAAAGAAGCATGGAATGAATTTATGCTTTTGGAAAATCTTTTTTTCTGACGAAATGAAAGAAAAGTGTAAAGAGTCACTAACACATGTTTTTGTCGAACAAGGCAGGAGGTGTTTCCTCTTTGATTTCATGTATTAGTCCCAGACCTGGTGGTTATAATTCATTATAAAGATTTTGCATTTGGTGTGTGTTGTGTGTGTGTGTTGTGTTGTTGTGTGTGTTGTGTGTGTTTGTGTTGTGTGTTGTGTGGTGTGTTGTGTGTGTGTTGTGTGTGTTGTGTGTTGTGTTGTTGTGTTGTGGTGTGTGTTGGTGGTGTGTTGTGTGTGTTTTGTGTGTGTTGTGTGTTGTGTGTGTGTGTTTGTGTGTGTGTTGTGTTGTGTTGTGTGTGTGTTGTGGTGTTTGTGTGTGTTTGTTGTGTGTTGTGTTGTGTTTGTTGTGTGTTGTGTGTGTGTTGGTGTGTTGTGTTGGTTGTTTGTGTGGTGTGTTGTGGTGTGTTGTGTGTGTGTTGTGTGTGTTGTGTGGTGTGTTGTGTTGTGTTGTGTGTGTTGTGTGTGTGTTGTGTGTGTTGTGTGTGTGTGTTGTGTGTGTTGTGTGTGTGTTGTGTGTGTGTTGTGTGTGTGTTGTGTGTGTGTGTGTGTGTGTTGTGTGTGTGTTGTGTGTGTGTTGTGTGTGTTGTGTGTGTTGTTGTGTGTGTTGTGTGTGTTGTGTGTGTGTTGTGTGTGTTGTGTGTGTTGTGTGTGTTGTGTGTGTGTGTGTTGTGTGTGTTGTGTGTGTGTTGTGTGTGTGTTGTGTGTGTGTTGTGTGTGTGTGTGTGTGTGTGTGTGTTGTGTGTGTTGTGTGTGTGTTGTGTGTGTGTTGTGTGTGTGTTGTGTGTGTTGTGTGTGTGTTGTGTGTGTGTTGTGTGTGTGTTGTGTGTGTGTTGTGTGTGTGTGTGTTGTGTGTGTTGTGTTGTGTGTTGTGTTGTGTGTGTGTGTGTGTGTGTTGTGTGTGTGTTGTGTGTGTTGTGTGTGTGTTGTGTGTGTGTTGTGTGTGTTGTGTGTGTTGTGTGTTGTGTGTGTTGTGTGTGTTGTGTGTGTGTTGTGTGTGTGTTGTGTGTGTGTGTGTGTGTGGTGTGTGTGTGTGTTGTGTGTGTGTTGTGTGTGTTGTGTGTGTGTTGTGTGTGTTGTGTGTGTTGTGTGTCCTAGAGCTTGTCATTAAAAAACCCGTCTGTGCAGCAGGTGAGAGGTGTGGCCTCCTACGCTGCTCCGCTCCTGTTTACCTTATTCTTTTGTTTTCTTTTGTTTGTGATAGTTGTTACCGTTGTAAAGTGAGTGAACGTGCCACAGGTTGATTGATGCTTCAATATTTAAACGTTGTATAAGATTTGTATTTTCCATTATTACATAACAGCAATGAGTGTACAGAGTTGGTTATGGTTATTACCATGACCGACCCATCTCAACCTCAGAACTGGTTACTAATACTCAAATGAAATAAAACTATATACATAATTAAAGGAAGCAGTAGCAGTAATAACGATGTGTGGTGAATAGAGCAAACCTAACACTGCTCATCGTCCTGAGTGCACCATCCCCAGTGTCAAATATGGTGGGGGAGCATCATGCTATGGGGCTGCTTTTCCTCAGCGGGGACTGGGAAGATTGTAAGAATAGTTGGGAAGATGGATGGAGCCAAATACAGAGACATTTTGGAGGAAAACCTGCTGGAGTCAGCAAGAGAATTGAGGCTGGGGCGGAGATTCACCTTCCAGCAGGACAATGACCCTAAACACAAAGCTAAATCTACAATGGAATGGTTTAAAAACAAACATATTAATGTGTTAGAATGGCCCAGTCAAAGTCCTGACCTAAATCCTATTGAAAATCTGTGGAAAGACCTGAAAACTGCTGTTCACAAACGCTCTCCTAACAGTTGTCTGTTACTTGTGTGTGAACTTTCAGTAAAAAATTCAAAATAAAATCTTTATGTTTAGGGTTGTAAACATGACAAAATGTGCAAAAGTTCAAGTAGTATTAGTACTTTCCAGAGGCACTGTGTTTTTACAAATCTTGGTCCAGAAATCGGCATCGGGAGCAAATCCTCTGTTGCCATTTTGAGATTGGTAGAGATTGCGTGCTGTCTGTTTTTGAAAGTACATTGTATATTTTTTAATTTAATTTTTTAGGTGTGATATTTATGAATTTTGAGATTACATGTGGCAGGTTTATTGTTTGTGTTTTTAGTTTGTATTGGATGGCAGATGCCATCCTCTGTAACTAAGTGTGTGAATGATGTTAGAGTGTTGTTAGTGAATATTGTCTGAGGTGAGTTATGCCCTTTTCTGCCCATGTGAGGAAATGTAGAGGTGTCTTATTGCTTGTGCATGCAGGATTATTCCAGATTGGTGTATGGTTTGTTAGAGTGGGAGGTGTGAGATGGTGATGGACAGTCCTCTGATGGACAGTCCTCTGATGGACTATCCTCTGATGGACAGTCCTCTGATGGACAGTCCTCTGATGGACAGTCCTCTGATGGACAGTCCTCTGATGGACAGTCTTCTGATGGACAGTCCTCTGATGGACAGTCCTCTGATGGACTATCCTCTGATGGACAGTCCTCTGATGGACAGTCTTCTGATGGACAGTCCTCTGATGGACAGTCTTCTGATGGACAGTCCTCTGATGGACAGTCCTCCGATGGACTATCCTCTGATGGACAGTCCTCCGATGGACTATCCTCTGATGGACAGTCCTCTGATGGACTATCCTCCGATGGACTATCCTCTGATGGACTATCCTCCGATGGACTATCCTCCGATGGACTATCCTCTGATGGACAGTCCTCTGATGGACTATCCTCTGATGGACAGTCCTCTGATGGACAGTCCTCTGATGGACAGTCTTCTGATGGACAGTCCTCTGATGGACAGTCTCTGATGGACAGTCTCTGATGGACAGTCCTCTGATGGACAGTCTTCTGATGGACAGTCCTCTGATGGACAGTCTTCTGATGGACAGTCCTCTGATGGACAGTCCTCTGATGGACAGTCTTCTGATGGACAGTCTCTGATGGACAGTCTTCTGATGAGTCTTATGGACAGTCTTCTGATGGACAGTCCTCTGATGACTATCTCTGATGGACAGTCCTCTGATGGACAGTCCTCTGATGGACAGTCTTCTGATGGACAGTCTTCTGATGGACAGTCCTCTGATGGACAGTCTTCTGATGGACAGTCTTCTGATGGACAGTCTTCTGATGGACAGTCCTCTGATGGACAGTCTTCTGATGGACTATCCTCTGATGGACAGTCTTCTGATGGACAGTCTTCTGATGGACAGTCCTCTGATGGACAGTCCTCTGATGGACAGTCCTCTGATGGACTATCTTCTGATGGACAGTCCTCTGATCCTCCATCAGAAACACTTTTACTATGATGAAGTTTCCAAAATAACCTTTTTTTCATTTATTCTGTTTTATTGTGAAAGGTGACGAAGTGACGACCTGAAACAGGCTCCTCCTCCTGAAACACAGGCTCCTCCTCCTGGAACACAGACTCCTCCTCCTGAAACACAGGCTCCTCCTCCTGAAACATGGCGGCCAGCGTCCCGTAAGTCGCTCACACGCCTCACTTTATTTGACAGATTTACATTTACAGACTTTCATCACTTTAAATGACATTCATTCATTACAAACGCCAGCACTAACTATAACTGTATCACTTCAAACAAACCAGGCCCTTGATGACGATAAACTCTGCAAAGATGTTTCTACAGATACTTTCACACATATGTATTACATCCTGGAGAAACAAAGACCTAACCCATAGAAATCCTCTTTAAAAAGTCCATAAACATCTGGATCGAAGCCTTGGTCATGTGATCACTGTCCTGGAAGAAAAAACAATGATGGCTGTTGTTATGTATGAGCCTCAGTATGTTTACCGATAGATGGCGCAAGGCAACTAATGCTTGGAAGTTGTGAAGTTCCGGTGTTGAATAAAAAGAAGTATTGAAAGAAGTAAGCCAAACGTGTGTCTGCGTAGCTCTGTGTGTAATGTAAAAGTGTTTGCATATTGACACTAAAGGGAGCAACATAACAGCTGTCACCATCATCATTACATAGCCCCGCCCCTGCTCTCCGGTGAGGGGTCCTCATAGGGCTGTCACCATCATCATTACATAGCCCCGCCCCTGCTCTCCGGTGAGGGGTCCTCATAGGGCTGTCACCATCATCATTACAAAGCCCCGCCCCTGCTCTGTGGTGAGGGGTCCTCATAGGGCTGTCACCATCATCATTACAAAGCCCCGCCCCCGCTCTGTGGTGAGGGGTCCTCATAGGGCTGTCACCATCATCATTACAAAGCCCCGCCCCCGCTCTCCGGTGAGGGGTCCTCATAGGGCTGTCACCATCATCATTACAAAGCCCCGCCCCCGCTCTCCGGTGAGGGGTCCTCATAGGGCTGTCACCATCATCATTACAAAGCCCCGCCCCTGCTCTGTGGTGAGGGTTCTCATAGGGCTGTCACCATCATCATTACAAAGCCCCGCCCCTGCTCTCCAGTGAGGGGTCCTCATAGGGCTGTCACCATCATCATTACAAAGCCCCGCCCCCGCTCTCCGGTGAGGGGTCCTCATAGGGCTGTCACCATCATCATTACAAAGCCCCGCCCTCGCTCTCCGGTGAGGGGTCCTCATAGGGCTGTCACCATCATCATTACAAAGCCCCGCCCTCGCTCTGTGGTGAGGGGTTCTCATAGGGCTGTCACCATCATCATTACAAAGCCCCGCCCCTGCTCTCCGGTGAGGGGTCCTCATAGGGCTGTCACCATCATCATTACAAAGCCCGCCCCTGCTCTCCGGTGAGGGGTCCTCATAGGGCTGTCACCATCATCATTACAAAGCCCCGCCCCCGCTCTCCGGTGAGGGGTCCTCATAGTCGTCTGTTCATTTATTGTTCACCTATTGTTTCTTTGAAAAACTAGATTTTTAACTGAAACAAAGTGGGTTTTATTATATTTCTTGTTTATTGCAAGAAATATATTTTGGTGAATTGTATCGAGGGCAGAGTAAAATAAAGTGAGACCAAATGAAAAGATTTCTAGTCTTAGTTTGTGGCTCATTCCTCTGTCATTCCTGTTGTTCATATAAAGTTCAGTTTGAGCTGATAACTGTGTGGCTGCAGGACGGCTCGGGTCGCTCCATTGACAGAGGAGAACCCTCAGACCCAGGACATGGACCAGACCCAGACCCCGCAGACCCAGACCCCGCAGACCCCGCAGACCCAGACCCCGCAGACCCCGCAGATCCCGCAGACCCAGTGAGTGCCTTTCCCTCTGAGGCCTCTGCTTTAATGGCCTTTAGTACAACTTGAATCACATTTAAAATAACCAATAAATAAAGACATAAATAATGAATCTGTGGTTTCGGGTGAGTGAGGAGCAGGACGTCTCCAGATAGTGTGACCTTTGGGCCATCACTTTCGGATGTTTTTCGGACAGTTTACTCCTATAAGCGGCGTCACATGTCACAGGAAACTAAAGCGAGAGGAGGAGTGATGGGACAGATGATGCTCTGCACACGTCGTCCTCTGACTTTTAGGGACACGTTTAACACATTGTTCTTCCTCTGATTCAGTTCAGCTCATGGTTAACATTCGTTTCCGTTGTAATATCAGCTTGTTCCTATCGTTAATCATGAACAGGTATAAACCTGTTTATAAGAGATGAATCAATGACCTCAATGATGTTTACAACCCTGTCCCTCAGACAAAATGACCCCGATCGAAACCACATAATCTGCAGACGCTCTGTCGGTGCATCATGGAGGACAAAGTCTGAGCTGTTTGTCTCTGCAGGTCTGACCTGTCTCTGGTGAATCTCCTGATAAAGACTCTGGAGGAGCTGGTGCAGACGGATACTGACCCAGAGCTGGGCACTTTCCTGATGTACCTAAAGGCCGGGTACTCTCATATCCCAGAGTCTAAGCTGAGAGGAGCCTCAAGGCCGGCTATAGTCCAGATCCTGCTCGAGTACGACCGGCCCAACGCCATCAGAGCCACACTCAGGATCCTCCGCGCCATGGGCAAGAACCACCTGGCCAACACGCTGTCCCAGGACTCAGGTAAGAACCACACGCTGTCCCAGGACTCAGGTAAGAACCACACGCTGTCCCAGGACTCAGGTAAGAACCACACGCTGTCCCACGTCTCAGGTAAGAACCACACGCTGTCCCAGGACTCAGGTAAGAACCAGCTGGCCCTCACGCTGTCCCGAGGCTCAGGTGTCTGTGCTTTAGGACTAGACCAGCCTCACCAGTCACTCCTCTGACCTGAACTAGGAGTTAGGCCATTATATGTTGACAAGTATAGCTACAGTAGGATAAACGTTAACTCACAGACATGTACAAGTATATAGTTTTGAAACTAATACAGAATACTCAGGAAGGATTGTTTACTGTTTGATAAAAATGTAAAAGCAATGTATAACTGTATCATCATTAACTGCAAATGTAATTTTACATGAACAAGGGTAGGCACTTATGAGCTTTTGCTTCAGTCGACTCCCTTTGAGCTTCCATTAACTATATGATTGTGAAACATTGGAGGAAGAAAAAATGTTAACTGCTCAAATAAACTAAACTAACTAACTATAACACTGTGTTTTCTGCAGGAATCCCGGGGTAGACCAGGACCAGACCAGGACCAGACCAGAAGCCCTCTGCAGAGCCAGACTTTTAAACATTTTTAACATTTTAATAAATGTTTTTGGGTAAACATCAGTTCTGGTTCATGGTGTCCTTCCCATGTTTGAGCAGCAGGGGGCGCCACAGTCTGCAGGTTTAACTTCAGCCTCTATAATGTGATGCTTTCATGTGATCAGGAGTGGAGAGTTTATTTCAGTCACGGCTCATTCCTTTGAACATGTCTCTCAGAGAAGACGCTGAGCTCCAGTGTTTGTTTCATGTAGTTTGTTCTAAACCTCCTGGAGTTTAAGATGAGCGATATGGAAACTGTAAGGTGAGAGTTATTCTAGTTAGGGGAAAAAATCGTTGGACTGTGACGAGGTAGATATGAGTATTGTTAAACAGGTCATCGATCACATCGTCACCGCTATCCCAGATTTTAATTTGTCTTTCAAAACTGGTACATTTCCAGATTTAATGAAAATGGCTAAAGTTATTCCCATCTATAAAAATGGAGACAAAACTCAATTCTCTAATTACAGACCTATCTCAAAACTACCTCAATTCTCAAAAATATTAGAAAAGCTCTATACAACTCGACTAGACGCATTTATAGATAAATACAATATTTTAAATGACAGTCAACATGGCTTTGGTAAAAGCAGGTCTCCCGCTCTCGTGTTAATGGAACTCATAGAGGAAATCACTAATAATATCGACAAGGAAAAGTATTCAGTAGGTATTTTCATCGATCTTAAAAAGGCTTTCGACACTATGGATCACAATATACTCCTGAACAAACTACAAACATATAGGATAAGAGGTATTGCTTTCAACTGGATTGAATCCTACTTAACAAACTGTAAACAGTTCAAATGGGGCAGTGCAGATCCATGTGTGATACCCTAGTGTGTGGTGTCCCCCAGGGATCGGTGCTGGGACCTAAACTATTTTTATTATATATCAATGATTTATACTTGGTTTCCAAGAAGCTTAAACTGGTCCTTTTTGCAGATGATACAACAATCATACTCTCAGGCTCAGACTTACAGCAAATGCTGATCGAGATTACAGAAGAAATGGATACATTGAAAGATTGGTTCAGCGTAAACAAACTGTCTCTAAACATTACGAAAACCAAAGCAATGTTCTTTGGAAATCGTGTAATGAATGTACAATTACCAGTTCAAATTAACGAAACTATTGAAAGAGTTTATGAACAAACATTTGTTGGTGTAACACTCGATCATAAAATCAGCTGGAAACCTCACATCATAAAAATTAAAACTAAAGTTGCAAAGATTTCAGCCATAATGAATAAATGTAAATATATCATTGATAACAATGCTCTATATACTATATACTGTTCACTTATCCTTCCACATTGAACATATTGTGTAGAGATCTGGGGAAATGTGTATCAAAGTAATCTTGAGCCATTGTTTAAAGTTCAGAAAAAGGCAATAAGAATAATCCATTTAGCTGGATACCGTGATCACACTAATCCATTATTCTTTAAATCAAAAACAATGAAATGTGAGGACCTTACTGAATTTAAGATGCTCAAATCATGTTCAAAGACTCACAAAAGTCACTTCCTGAGAGTTTACAAAATATGTTCTGCAAACGAGAAGTCAAATACAACCTGAGAGATAAGATGAGCTTCAATAAACAAAACTCCAGAACAACCATGAAAAGCATCTGAGACGAGCTGTAGAAATATGGAATAATCTAGATCAAAACATCAAACTCTGCAATAACCTGGAACATTTTAAAAAGGTTTACAAAGAATTATTGTTTATTAAATACGAACAATTATTGTGAGTGTTGTAGTATATTCTTTTGCTGTTGTTTCTTTATTTTGCAGTTGTTGTTTTTATTATTGTTCCTTATTATTTGTTGTTACCTTGCCTTATGTTCCCTTGTTTATGATTTGTTTATGATTTGTTATCGTGTATTACGTTCCTTGCTTTGATTTGTAAGGACTCGATTCTTTTGTATCACGTGAGAACAGTTATTTGGATATGGCCAAAGCAAACACTGGAGATAGAAATCGTCTCAAGAAAAGGCTTTTATTGCCGTTGTTCCAGTTACAAAGCAGTAAAACCAGCTGGTGACTTCAGAGAAAGACAAGAGATGAAGTCCAGACCTCCGTCGACAGATGTCTTTTATCCTAGTCTTGCACTTCTCTCCGCAGAGAGGGTGACTGCCTATCTGTGAATCAGTTGTTTGTGTCTATGTGTCAGTATATTATCTGTACTTCACGGTATGTTCGGAATGATTATGGTGTCGACCGTTGTCTATCAGCCAATCTCACTGACATGGTCTTCTTGTTCTGTAGCGTGTGAGCAAAGCCTGGTCAGGAGCCTGTTCAGATTGCGATACAATCCTTACAGTCCCCCTGTTACTTTACTCACTAAGAGTAAAGTACAATAAGAAGTTCTAAAACTAAGCTATCTACATTAGCCCTTAAATCTAAACTAACTAACTTTCAGCTTGTGTGGTGTGTGATCCTATGTGTAGTGACATTCCACCTTCACCTCCATAGCTAGGCGTGGCTTTAACGTGATGCTGACCCCCCCAAATCAGCTCTGCCCCCTTTCAGGTCCAGTCAATGCCAGCATGTAGCGTGTTTTTTTTTTTGCAAAGCACACAGTGTATTATTTTTATTACTAAACATTGTGTACCTGTCAATAATCTAAATAAGCAAACCTACAACTATTTCTAGCAAAGCACAGCGTTAACATGTGTGATTAACTTTAGCAACATTGTGTATCAGTAATGTAGACCCTAAACTATCACGTCCAAGGTTTCCAGCCTCCTGATCTCCATCTCCATCTCACCAACACCTGTAACAGAATTAGGGAAACAAATTGGGGAAGTTACCCTACTCTCCCTCCCTCTTGTATCCAACTGTGTGTGTTCCAGTTGGCTTAGCTGGTACGGTGGGGGTTTGTCTCCTATCCTTTTATTTACAGCTGCGTCTATGGCCCTCATTGTTAGTCCCCTTGTCAATGGTATACAGCAACACCCACCAAAACCCAATACAAACAAACATATTAAAAACGGCACCCCAATGGCCTGTACCACCTCGGCCCACCGACCGAACATGCGCCCAAGCCATTGAGATAACCAGGATTGTGCTCCAGACACTGCTCTCATCTCTTCAGATAATGCCCTCAGGCCGTGTAATGCCATTGTCAATGTCCCATCCGGAGCTGTGTTATTAGGAATAAAAGTACAGCACTGCCCCTGGAACCAGGCACAAACTCCACCCTCTTTAGCTAAGACCAGGTCAAGGGCCACCCTGTTTTGGTAAGCCATTATTGAGGTTGCTGATAATTGTTCATGGATTGCGTGAAATCCCTTAACAGTAAAATGTGCTACTCTCTGAACATTATAGTGGACATAATTTATTCTTGCTACATTTTGTTGGGCGTGACCCAAATTGCTATTGATGCAAACCCCTCCGCCACTTCATCTACAAGTTTATACTCATCTGGTATGCCTCTTGGTACCCCAATAGCGTCGAAGTATACTGCGGATTCGCTCGGCAGCTGCACCATGGATCGCTTGGCCCACTGGTGTTTTTCTCCTCGCAGCTGAATACCATTGTCCTCCACCGTCCTCATGATGTCCACCGCTGTTATGTCCAAAATGCCTATTGGAGATATTAGAGAGACCAAAGCACATGTTCCTTCCCAGTCACTGGGCAGGTAATTGAACAGCGTGGCTTCCCCACAATACCACCATACGTCGGCCCTGGCCACCGTTAACGTTGTTGCATTTGCCCATCCTGATACATCAATAATTTGTCGACAAGAGCCCCGACCGATACCCCCCATATAGTTGTTACATTTGTGTGCAGAGCCGCCCCTTTTTGTGAAGCAAGTTACGTTTGAAACCCCTGGGGTGAACACGGGTGGAGTAAGTTCTTTAGGTGCCACCGGAAATATGGCCCAGGCTATACATTTTGGGCATGGATTATCATTCATCATGAGGTCCATTATACATGTTAGGTTATCAGGGTTTTCCTCCATTGGTGTGCGCACTAATAAAAGATTGGGTCTGGGGCCTGAGCAAACCACACAGTCCGATTTCCCCGTCTCCTTTGCTTTGTTATATATATTGTCCAACCATATGTTGCTCTGTTCGAAACCTGTTACAGCTTTTATCATTTGTTTAGGTGTAATTTTGCTAGTCTCATAAGCCGTCACAATTTCCTCTTGCTGTTCAAATGTATTTGTTAAATTTTTCTGCGGATCTAATAAAGAGATTTTGAAAATACCTTTTGTATCTGTCCCCAATTTGTCCACCCCTAGGATGAAGTATATAATACTTTTATCACCCCTTTTACCGCAATTAATATCTGTCATTGAAAAAGGATTATTAGTCACCCCCTGTAGCGTAAATAGTAATGGGTTGTGTTTGTTTGAGCCAGCAGTCAATGTTCCTCTTTCCAGTGCTCCCTTAAATTGTAAATCCCTAAAGTTTTCATTGTGGTGTGGTGTTATGTAGCCCTGACTAACATAGTGAACGCCTGTTCCCCAGAATACCTGTCTCCAATATGGGCACCATCTGTCGTCAATTATTTCACCCAGAGGCCCACCTGCCAGGAATGCACATACATGGATATCATACCCCTGATAACCCCTCAGATCTCCACCGCAATCGATAACATCACACAGGTCAAATTGGAATGTGGTATCTTCCCCTTTAATGTACTTCAAATCTTGTTCAACTTCCCCCAGGCAATTTTGATTAGTATAAGTGCGGCAATTAATGTTGCTCTGGTCAGGCCCCAGTTAGAACCCCATGTAGTCATTTTAAGTATGTTCGTCGTCTGACTCTACTCCTAACACCTTCAAATCTCTTCGTACTTCAAGGCAAGGCAAGTTTATTTGTAGAGCACAATTCATACACGAGGCAATTCAAAGTGCTTCACAGTTGCAGAAAAATTACAAGAAAACAGTTAAAATCAATCAATAAAACAACAACACAAAGTTAATCAATTACAGTAAAAGTCAAGAGTGCAGATAAAATACTTTCAGTTTTCATATGCACGGGTAAAAAGAGCTGTTTTCAGCCTGGATTTGAACATTGTCAGAGTTGAGGCCTGTCTCACATCCTCATGAAGACTGTTCCAGATTTTAGCTGCATGAAACTGAAACGCAGCCTCACCGTGTTTATTATTGACTCTGGGAACCACCAGGAGACCCCTCCCTGAAGTTCTCAGGGCCCGAGATGGTTCATACGGCTCTAACATGTCAGAGATGTACTTTGGTGCTAAACCATGAAAAGACTTGTACACAAGCAGAGCTGTTTTAAATTCTATTCTCTGAGTGACAGGAAGCCAGTGCAGAGATCGGAGCACTGGACTAATGTGGTGGTATTTCCTGGTTCTTGTCAGGACTCGAGCAGCAGCGTTCTGGATGTTCTGCAGCTCTAACAGCTCGTTTAGAAAGGCCAGTGAGCAGGCCGTTACAGTAGTCTAACCTGCTAGAGACAAATGCATGGATGAGTCTCTCTAAGTCTGGTTTTGACACTATTCCTCTGATCTTAGCAATGTTCTTCAGATGGTAAAAAGCTGATGATGTTATTGCTTTGATGTGGCTGTTTAAGTTCAGGTCTGAGTCCATGATTACTCCTAGATTTCTAACCTGATTTTTTGGTTTTAGAGCAAGAGACTCAAGGTGACTGATAACACTTTGTCTTTGTGTCTGTGGGCCAAAGACAATGATTTCAGTTTTGTCTGAATTTAGTTGGAGAAAGTTGTTTTGCATCCACAAACTGATCTGTTCGATGCAGTGACAGAGAGTATCTACAGGCCCATGTTCACCTGCCGTCAGTGACACGTATATCTGAGTGTCATCTGCGTAGTTGTGGTACGACACATTGTTGCTGTTTATTAGCTGACCCAATGGAAGCATGTACAGGTTGAATAAGAGGGGTCCCAAGATTGACCCCTGGGGACTCCACAGGTCATGGAAATTTTGTCTGAGACACAGTTGCCAATTTCGACAAAGTACGTCCTATCCTCGAGATAGGACTTGAACCAGTTTAGAGCAGTACCAGAGATTCCCACCCAGTTTTCTAACCTGTGAAGTAAGATCCCATGGTCCACTGTGTCAAAGGCAGCGCTCAGGTCCAGCAGAACTAAAACTGAGACCTTACCTGCATTGGTGTTCATACGGATATCATTTGTCACCTTGATCAGAGCTGTCTCAGTGCTGTGGTGGGGCCTAAATCCTGACTGGAAAGTATCAAACACATTGTTAGATAGGAGAAAGTAAGTGAGCTGTTGATATATTACTTTCTCTAGGACTTTTCCTAAAAACGGTAGGTTTGATATGGGCCGGTAGTTGTTCAGTACCTTGGGATCAAGGCTGCTCTTCTTTAGAAGAGGCTTAATGACCGCGGTTTTCAAGGCCTTTGGAAATGCTCCAGTCTCAAATGAGATGTTAACAAACTGAACAAGTTGTGGTAACAAGCTGGTCAGCACAGACTTCAGAAATCTAGTGGGTAATTCATCAAGGCAGCATGTACATGAACTCAAACCGGAGATGACCTCTTCGATTGTTTTGCCAGTAACAGGTGTGAAATGTGTCAGCTCAAGGTGTCTAGTTGGTGGCAGGGTTGGTATTTGTGTTGTGGAAATTATGGCATTTTTTATGCCTTGGACTTTATCATAAAAAAATATTGCAAACTCATTGCACTTAGATGTAGAGATTAGTTCTAAGGGCAGTGAAACTGGAGGGTTAGTTAATCTGTTTACTGTGGAAAACAGAACACGAGAATTGTTTCTACAGGCCAAGGTTCTGTCTGTGGGTGGACAGGTCTTTATGCACTGGGATTTGTGCCACCAATTACTTACCCTTTGTGGGGTGAGTTGGACCTTCAGGCTGTAGTCAGAGGCTCTTACCACTTGGAATGGTCCAATGTTTCTAGGTTTGTCCCACCTCCGGTTGTTCTGTCTTCTCATCACCCAGTCTCCTTCCTGTATTTCCTCCGGTACTATGTCCGTGGGATCCTGGAGAAGCGCTTCCTGTACACAATTGGATAAGAACTTCACAGCAGAATTTAATATCCTCATATACTCACTTATTTCCTCTTGTTGCTCTTTCAACAACATTGTGTCGGCGCTTGGCCCTACAGTCAGAGGACATGGCATTTTTCGACCTGTGAGAACCTCATGGGGCGTTAATCCATGGGCCTCAACCGGGTGAGATCTCATTCCGAACAGCACTATTGGTAGTGCAGTTAACCATTTAAGTTTTGTTTGGGCACATACTTTGGCCAGGCCCTCTTTTAGGGTCCTGTTTGCCCTCTCAGCCATGCCCTGACTTTCTGGGTGGTAAACCGACCCCAGTTTGCGGTTGATGCCAAAAAACTCTGTCACTGCATTAAGATGTTTGTCAGTGAAGTGCGTGCCATTGTCACTCCTAATAGTCTCGGGTATCCCATATCTGAGGACCAGCTCCCTGGTCAGCCAGTTTTCCACGGTCTCAGCATTTGCTCGTCTGGCAGGTATTGCCTCGACCCATCGAGAAAACGTGTCAATCGCCACCAATATATATCAGTAACCTTGCACCCTGTTATCTGCTCCCATATCCACAAAATCAATGACCACCTCCTTCCAAGGATAGTCAGGTACCGGAAATGCTCCCATTCCCGTCTTTAACGTCCCTTTCACATTGTATTTCATACATACATCACAAGTATTCACAAAGTATTTACATATATCTTCAAGGAATGGATGCCACCAGTTTTGTTCGATTAGTTTGATCATTTTTTTCCAACCAAAATGGCCTCTAAAATGCGTTTCCTGACACAAAGTGGTTAGCAACCCAGCCGGGGCTACCACTTTACCATTATGGGCCCTCCAGACTCCATCATAAGGGCTCCTCATTGCACCTTTGTCCAGCCATGTTTGTTTTTCAGTGGGAGATGACTGGGCCTGTAGTTGCAGTATTTCAGTCATTCCTTTCTGTTCTTTCATATTCTCATCTTGTTGTTCTCCTACTGCTATTTGTACAACCTGTTTGATGTTTGGGGCATATCCTGCAACTCTTTTTGCCTCTTGGTCCGCATAGTTATTTGCTCTGGCTGTGAATGTTTCTTCCTTGCTGTGCCCTGTGACCTTTATTATTGCTACTCTTGCGGGGAGTTTCAAGGCCTTTTTTAACTGTCTCATCAGAAGTTCATGCTGTATTGTTTTTCCTGTGGTTGATTTGAAATCTGTTCTCACCCAAAAGGCTAAATCAATGAGGACTGCTCTGACTGCATAAGCTGAATCAGTGTAAATGTTAATGGTTTTCCCTTTCCCAATCTCACATGCTTTTATGACCGCTGTTATTTCTGCTGTCTGGGCTGATGCAGGTTGAGGTATGATTTGTGAATCAAGTGTCCTGAATTCTGACATCTCATAGGGAGTTGGCTTGATCACAGCGTATGATGCAATTATTCCTTTCCCTGGCACATAATGACTATGACCATCTGTGAACATTGTTATTTGGGCATCACTGATCGGTTCAGATTCTGCAGTGCAGATTTCTCGAGCTTCTTCCTCTGTTTGATACTCACAATTGTGGGCTCTCCGTCACTGAGTAAGCTTGCTACATTTGCCTCACTCGCCTCAAAATGTACATTCTGTTGATCCATTAACAGTTGGAGCTTCCTCGCTTTCTGTGGGCCAATTGTGAATTTATTGCTTGATAGGAATGCTGTCACAGAGTGTGGAGTGTGAACCACTATCTCGCCTCCACATGTGATGTGTGCTACCCCTTTCAAAGCCATCCCTATCGCGCACACTGCTCTGATGCATGAGGATAGTCCCTGTTCGTTGGTAGGAAGTTTTGAGCTGTGATAGCATAGTATTTTCCTCCCCATTGACCCGTTTTGATACAGCACTGCAGCAACAAAGGAATTTTTTTCATGTACATCCAAATGAAAAGTTTCAGACAGATTAGGTGTGGCCAACTCTGATGCCCTCACTAGGTGTCGCTTTAGTGCAATAAATGCTTCCTCTGCTTCTTTTGTCCATGTTAATCTCGCCTTGTAGTTTGTGTATCCTGCATCAGACATCATTCTCAATGGTGACCCTATTTGCGTGTACTCTGGTACATAATTCCTGCTATAGTTTGCCAGCCCGAGAAAAGACATTAATTCTTTCACTACAGATGGTTTTGGATGATTCAGGACCGCGTTTTTGTGTTGTGGGGACATCGACATGCCCACTCCTGAAATGACTCTGCCTAAAAAGGTCACTCTCTGTCGCACCAGCTGTAATTTTGTCTTTGACACCTTAAATCCGTGTTTTTCAAGAAATTTCAGCACCACCATGGTAGCATCTGTGCAATCTTTTTCTGTTTTTCCACAGATCAAAATATCGTCCACATATTGATTTATACAGGTTGTTTCAGGTAGCTCTGTGTGGAGTTCTTTCATCAATTGTCTCATGGTCTCATTGAACAAAGCAGGGCTGTCATTTAGGCCTTGCGGGAGCCGTCTGTAAGTGTATTGGACTCCCCTGTAGGTAAAGGCAAATAATTTTTGGCATTCTTTGTCAATCGGGATGCAAAAGTAAGCATTTGACAGGTCCATGACCGTGAACCATTTGTATTTTTGCTCAACATTGGCCAACATTGTATACGGATTTGGGGTGTCAAAGTTAGATGTTTTCAAAGCCTCGTTTATTCTCCTCAGATCGTGTACTGGCCGCATATGTTTCTTTCCTGGTTTAGCCACGGGATTTAGTGGTGTGTTATATGGGGACACCGTCTCATACAGCACCCCGCTTTAATCAATTCCTCAATCGGTTCCCTGACTCCCTCCTCCTTTTCTGGTGCTAAGGGATATTGAGGTTGATAAATGGGCTCTGCATATTCTGGTTTAGACTAAACTTTATCTCTGGAACGCTTTTGCAGTGTCCTACGTCATTCGCATGTGCTGCCCACAGCCTGTCAGGGATTTCTGACAGTCTCTCTGTCGCTACAGGGGAGTCAGTGTTTTCCCTCCCGTGAGATCTGTCGAGGTCAACCTCTTCGAATTCCTGAGGGGAGAGTGAGCTGTGTTGTATCCTGTACATTTCAAACTCCCTACAGACTTGTATTCTGGGGTCATCTGTGTCTTCCCATTGCCTGTCCGCCTGAGGCTATTGCCAGTGTCACGTGTGGTCCTGCATGGGGATATAAATTGTAAAGATTCTCTATTCCGATGAAAAATGCACAATAGCGGCCACCCCTTCCTTGCCTACTACTATATCCCCTATGTCTAACATGGTAGCTCCTTTTCTGATCAGCTCCTCGGTGATAGGGGTCCACATCTCACTCCTATAGATTTCTGCTTCTGTTTCTCCTTCCGGTAAAAGCAAATAGTTGTATGTACAGTGTAGTGGGTCAGGTGGGCTGTCATACACTCTAAGTGAGGATATCCAAGGCTTCCATTTCTCATATTCTAAGAAAACTTGAGACTCTTCCTGTTCTGTGATTTTTCCCCACCACACTGCTGCCCCTACTGTCTGTTCCTGGTCACTTTGGATCATTTGTGAATATGCTTCTCCCGGGTCACACCTGAAAATCGGCTGGCCCGGGATAAGCACATCTGTGTGAGTTGGTGTGCAGATAATCGATGCTTTTAGAAATCCTAATATATCTCTTGCCATCAGATTCACTGGGCATGATTCTGATGCCAAGAAAGCATGTGAGAATTTTTTTCCGCGCCATTGACACTCCTGGGGGACCTTAAAATCCAACAACATTTACATGCAGGGGGGAGAGTGGGAGGGACACATTAATCGTACTGTGACGGGCCCCAGTGTCAATCATAAAAGTATAGTCTTGTCCTCCCACTTCAAGTGTTACTAAGGGCTCTGGAAACATCCGTTCCGGCCTGACGACTCCCCCTGTTGGACCCCGGCACCCCTAGCGCTGTGGTAGGTTGTGTGCATTAGGTAGAGTGTACAGTGTACCTTGCGCTCCCTGTTGCTGCGCCCCCTGCTGATTTACACTGCCCCCTGTCCAGGTTGATAGTATGTAAACGCCTGTGGCTGTTGGCTTGGTGCCATTAAATACTGCTGTGGTTGTGGTTGAGGCGCCTGAACCATGGGCATGTACACCCCCTGTTGTTGTGGCACATAGTTCTCATGGTACATATTAAAGTATTGCATTTGGTTTGTGTCCTGTTCTTTCTGCTCCTTTCCCTTCTTGCCATGGTAACTATTATCCCTGTTGTTGGCTTGTGGGGGTAGGGACAGTTTCTGGAAATATGGCCAACATTTTGGCAATTATGACATATTATGCCCCCCCTTGAGATGGCCCTTGTACAGAAGCATACATCTGAGTAGCCAGGGTTTCCTCAATTTTAGCAACGTCAAAGGAAGTCTGTTTTTGTGTGACCATTTTTTCCTCAGCATTTATTTGTTTTTTTGCATTTTCTAGGTTTAACTTGGCCAATTGCAACTGCACTTCTCTAAGCTGTTTATCCTGTTTCTCGTTATGATCATTGTGGGTGTTAATGTGATGGCACACATGCTCTTTCCATCCCTCCAGGGGCATTGATGATAACCCGACCGTCTCTGTCAGTTTGTTTTTCACTGTATCTGGGCAACCGGCCTCAGCTGCATTCCTGTATAGCACCAAAGTTTGGGAATTTAATTCTGCGCCTAAAGTTCTAAATCTCTGTAGATAATCTGCTCCTGATTCACCATTTCTCCATTTTTCCTGTGTTAGGCGTCCAGCATCTATTTTAGTCGGATATTTCTCTCTCAAAATGTTCCACAGGTCCTCCACGTAACCATAAAAAGGGGTGTGGTTTGGCTCCTCTATTGTACCAAGATCTTGCTCAAGCATTGCCATTTCTGTTCTTGAAATGTGTCCCTTCAACGCTTTTCTTATGTCTCCCAGAGCTAGTGTGTGTCCTGTAGTGAGATCTGCAAATGCTGAAATCCAGGGTCCTCCCCCCTCCCTGAGTGGGGGCAGCTTTGCCCTGAATAGTTCTGCATCATTCATTGAAAATGCAGTGTAAGTTTGTTCTTCTCTCCCTAACCCATTGTTGTTTAGTATTAGTGGCATGGCCAGGGTGACGTCAGTGTATGCGTTGAATTTTTTATCTCCCTTTCCTTTTGCTTTTGTCCCTGCGGCTTTTGATTTAAACTGTTTCCCGCTCCTGGTTGTGGACAGCTCCTTTTCCACTGCTCCTAATTGTTTTTTCAATTTATCTAATCTTATCATTGTTCTTTGTGCCTGCTTCTCTTCTTTCTCCTCTATCACTTTTTCCTTAACCTTTCTGTCTCCTCCTTTTGTTCTCGTGACTTCATTTTATTGATTTCTTCCTCCTCGTCCCACTCTTCCTCTATGTCCTCCTCCTCGTCACTGTCTGACAGGATGAGCTTGTCACTGATATCTGTGTTTGCACCACTCTGACTCGCCCCTCCTGTTCTGTTTCTGAGTAATTCTTGTTTTAGGCCTCTAATTCTTTCAGTTCCTCTTCTGTCCATACATCTTTTTGCGCCTCCATATTCATTTTTAGTTCCCTCATTTCTGCTGTTAGTTTTGTTAAGTGCTGCAGGCCTGCTCTACGCTCCTCCCCGTCTTTTAAGGCTTTTCGCTGCAACTCATTCTGTTCTTCCCACAATCTGGTGTATTCATGCTCTATTTCTAGTTTATGTTTTGAGTACTCATGTTGTTCTTTCAACAGTTTTGTTTCTAATGCCAAAAAACTTGGGTCCTCACTGGTTGTGTTTAGGGCAAAGTCATCACAATTGAGTATTCCTTCTTTGATCGAAATCATAGGGGCCTGTACAGTGTGTGCCTGTTCTGCACTTAACTCTGTTTTTACCAAATCTTTGAGTGCTTGAATCACCTCAGCATGGGGTGAGACATGTGCTGTGTTTGTCTGCTCTGATCGTGCCGGAGCCTGACTGCACTGAGCTATCTGGTCACAGGGCCTTATCTCTTTCACTGTTGTGTCTTTCCTTTGCTCTCTCTGGGCAATATTACACTATGTCTTCATGATCCACACATTTAACGCTGACATAGCTGTTCATTTTTAACTTTATCTTGTACTATTCTCCCTTTAAAAAGTTTGGATCTTGCTCCTGATCAAAAGCCCCTGTATCTTGTTGTTAATGGTCTTGTTATAGGTTTGAATGGTTTGTAGGCTTGGTATAAGCCCTTTTTTGCCGGTAATTATTCCATATTTTTTGCTTTTTCCATCCACTGCTCCAGGTCCCCTACTCTGACCATAATATCTGTTTTAGATTTTCCTGGCATCCATTCCCTGATTAACTTCAGCATCATTCCTCTCACACTTTCTGGGTCTGCTGCGACCCACCTTGGGCATACTTGTTCCAATAATTCATTATTAATGGCTGTATTCTCCCTCATTTCTTTCTCATCCATTTTGTAACACTTTTATTTTTATTTATTTATTTTATTTTTATTTATTTTATTTTATTCAATTTTTAAATGTTTTTAAATTTTATATTTTATTTTATTTTATTAAAAAACTCAGGCCTCTCTCAACGTTCACGACCACTTGAACCCCTAGCCGGGTCCTCTCAACAGCCGCCGCAAGTTTAATATAACAGTCCTCTCTGACCCCTGCGGATTTCACTTATCTAAAAGAGTCCTTGTAAGAAGGAACGGCAAACAACTTTTTTCCTACTTTCTCTTGCCTTTAATCAGTGTATGTCAACAATTTAAACATAGGGATGTACCAAACCTTAAGAGCGAGGCCACTCAATTACAGGGAAAACACGCAAGAGCGTGGCAGAAATTTAGAAAAGGTTTTCTGCTTACCTTGATCTGAGGCCTCTTTCCCCTTTGAGTGGTCTCGTCCTCAGGCTGCGGCTCCCACGTCTGCTACTGGTTGGTCTGTCCAATTAGGAGATCGCCATGTTGTCTCGTTTGAGCCGTTGATGAGGAGAAAAAAAAATAATTATTATTATTATTCTCGTGAAGATATCCCGGGTTCGGCACCATTTGTAAGGACTTGGTTCTTTTGTATCACGTGAGAACAGTTATTTGGATATGGCCAAAGCAAACACTGGAGATCGAAGTCGTCTCAAAGAAAAGGCTTTTATTGCCGTTGTTCCAGTTACAAAGCAGTATAACCAGCTGGTGACTTCAGAGAGAGAGAAGAAGTGAAGTCCAGACCTCCGTCGACAGATGTCTTTATCCTAGTCTTGCACTTCTCTACACAGAGAGGGTGACGGCCTATCAGTGAGTCAGTTGTTTATGTGTTTGTATATTATCTGTACTGTACGTTATGTTCAGAATGATTATGGTGTCGACCGTTGTCTATCAGCCAATCTCACTGACATGGTCTTCTTGTTCTGTAGCGTGTGAGCAGAGCATGAGTCAGGAGCCTGTTCAGATTGTGTTACAACCCTTACAGATTGTTAATGTAAATATTGTTTTTAATTTTGGGGTGGGCGCCTATAAGCTTTATGCTTTGGCTCACTCCCTTTGAGCGAACTTACTGCTCAAATAAACAAAATAAATAAATAAATAAATGAGTGTCCCCACTCTGATAACCTCAATGTCAGAGGTGTAACTGAAGAAAGTGTTATGGCAAGACGGGACATGTGTGTAAATGCCCTGAAATCCTTATGCTGTTGGTTATTCTGTTATATTTTAATACCTAAATACGACCTTTTGTGTGTCTTGTTTTGCCAGATTGACTTTTTCTTTGACTTACTTTCATTGAAAAGGCCATGTCATATATAACTTCATTACTATAATGCTTCTTTATAGGAGCTGAATGTGCACGGACACTTAAATGTTGACTTTAAAGTGTAGGAGTGTATTTCAGGTCCACTTAAAGGAACAGGCCAGTGTTTTCAGACTGAGATCTGTTCTGAGCTTAGGAAGAGCTCGGTCGCTTCTAACTTCACCTGGTTTGGAGCCATAGGAATATACTGGGAGAGGCCAAATGCTAACAACATCTTTGGTCGTTTTGCGTGACTGAGCGCACACACAAAGACCAGACAGGTACGCATCAACTCGTCTAAGCTCAGGTAAGAACAGACCTCAGTTTGAAAAACACTGGCCTGTTCCTTTAACGTTTGTATTTTTATGGATCTCATTGAAATGTGTTCATTAACAAAGTGCGAAATACCATCCGCTAATCATTATTATTATTATCATTTACTGTAATTATATTACATTACATTTTATTTTCCGGCATTTGTAGATTAGCAACAAGTGAATCAGCAGCAAATCGTTATTTTAAAATAATTTCACTGTAGCAGAAATGTAAAATGTGTTAAACAAAAGTAAAATAAATCAACATTTATATCCTTCGTCTGTGGAACTGTCCCAGAAACGAATGAAACTGAAGTGTAATACATTGTTTTTATGTACAACATACAATAAATGAATGATCTCCCAACACAACACTGTACACAAAAGCGATCACTGGGTTTTGTCCAAACTGTAAAGTTTATTGATTGATATTGAAACCATAAGATCTTCAGTGAATAATGTTGCAAAGCTACTGACCTACAAGCTCAGCCAAGAACACCTTCATAGATCCATTATTGAAACAGTTATAATGGATTCATGGTTTTCTAGTAAACACAGACTCAGAGCAAAAATGACATGAAAATGTTGTATTTTTGATGAAAACCTACTTTGTTTTTAAAGTGAGGGTCTGTGGTGTTTTGAACTTTGTAAATTTCATAAGTATTAGTTTGTCTCGTCCAATCAGAGCAGAATTAGCTCCAAGAGCCTCAAACAAACATTCACTTTTTCTCCATCAACACGTCGCCGCTTTAGCTTTATCTGATCTTTTTTCTTCTTTTAAATCCAATTTTCATTCAGGATTCACAGCGACTAATCGATTAATCATAAAAACAATCGCTCGTTACACCTTACGTTTTTTCTCTCCGCTGTCAGAGCGAGTAGTAGATTCCAGAACCACAATCCCAGACTGGAAAAGATTTTTCTTCTGGACAATACAAACATAACAGCTGCATGATCGCCACATGAAGGTCTGACCGGCCCGGTCCTCCGGAGCGGCCCGGCCTCTGGAGCGGCCCAGTCTGAGCACCACTCGTCCAAGGACTCGGGTCGTCTACAGATACTGCACATGTTGGTTCAGCTGAAACACACAGAGGTTAGACACGACACAATGGTCAGAGTTGGTCCACTTTTACAGCCAGTTATGCACATGCAGCGTTTACGTGTCAAGCATGATAGATCTTTATTCACTTGAATAGGTTACATTTGAGTTACTGTAGTGATTTAAGAAGTTCTAGGAGCATTACGCCTCTTTGTTCCCGTCAGCGTTCATTTATTTATCAGTGACATTCTGCTGAGCAAAGATGTTTGTACCAGACTGTAGCTCAGTTCCATCTGTCGTCCTACGGGACAGAAGCAGACATACAGAGTTGGTTTTGTCCTTGTCCGGTCTTGTGTTCTCCTGCTGGTTACCATGGTGACGGGGCTTTAAACCAAGACTGGTCATTTTCTGTTTATTATAAACACAAAACACAATTGAAACCTCCTCCCTGTAGAGTTTCACGCATTCCTCATATTCCAGACTTTAAATTTTGTGCATTTACGTTTTCTGCGAGACAGAGACGGATCTACAAATACGACAAAGCAAAGACAGAAAGTAAAGCAAAGAGATAAGGAGAAAGAAAAGAGACTTTACAGGAACAAGCTCAGACCAAGAGCAAAACATCAACACACACAAGCTCCTGCAGCGGAGACATACATGCACATACATGCACATACATGCACATACACGCACACACACGCACATACACACACATACATGCACATACATGCACATACACGCACATATGCGACAAGTAATAAAGTGCGTGTTCCGTAAACACTACATTGTTACGAGATGTTCAATGTTCACAAACGTTTCCAACATGTGACGGGTCAGAGTGAGACTGTGTCTTAAACAACTGTCCCGTTGTTCCTACGTTTCCATGTCTATCGTGTGAGGTATTGGAGCAGTTTTTAACACAGCAGTGACTTCCAGGCGGTAAAACAGAGCGGAATAGCAAGAACCTCCGTTACTATGGCGTAAACAACACACGTAAACATGTGTATCGCCGCTGGACTCCTTCCATCATGGCGGCGAGGGGGGGATGGGGAGGGGGGCTCTGTGCCGTGACGACAACTCCTCATTCTCAATAAGAAGAGTCTGCTCTGTCCTGTGTGGAGGAGACTCAGCCATCAGCAGCATCTGTTCAATACAGAATTAACTTGATTACATTCTGAATGTTACAACTGTAATATCTGCTGACTCTGAGGTATGTGTGTGGGACCAACCAACTTCTTACTCTTCAAATAAAATAAAACATTTGAAATATGAACATTGTCTCATTTCATATCAAACAAACCTGTGTCTTGTGCTTCAGTCTGTAGAACAGTAAAAACATCACTGACCTCATCCAAAGCCTTCACTTTAACAGGAAGTGTCACTTTTAGAATAGCACTGTTTCTACATTCTACTGTCTATTCAAATACATTTACATTCTGTGTGAGACAAACAGCTCAAACTTTCTTCATACGAGCTGCTCACGTGACTGTACGTGACCAATCAGAACGGAGCTCGTGGATTTCCGGCGGATGCTTTGGGAGAGCGGGACGCATAGTTTGCTTTTACAAGAGCGCTAAGCACCGTCTGCAGCGGGTAAGCTAAATACACTTTATTAACCTCCTGTGGAATGATAATGAGTCTGCGCTTAGACGGAGCTCAGAGGTTCAAACGGTCACAGGGTTATGTTTCAGACTGAACTGTTTTCCCGCTGCTTTTAAAACAAACAGAGCGGACATTGCACAGAGCCATTTAGCTGCTACACCATCACTAAAACAGATGCTTTTGCTGTAAACTGAAGGTCTGATGCTGTGTTTTATATGAAGGTTGTGACGTATCGAAGCCTGAAGAAACATGACAGTCAACTCACAGTAAGTCTGACTCGCTCACAGTGTCATGATTCTGCTCCTTGATTTGGGCTGTTCCGGTTCATGTTTTCCTGCTCTGCACAGCTGCTCCTCAGGTGGGGGAGGGGAGGGGGGAGGGGGGGGAGGGTATATATATACTCCCTCAGTTCAGTCAGTTGCTAGATTGTCGAGCTGCGAAGAGAGACTTTCAAGCCCTGTGATATTTCTGAGAGATTCTGTTTTCTGTTCCCGTCTGAATAAACAACTAAGTCCTTTTGGGAATATTTGTTTTCCTTCTTTGTTTTGTTTGGTGCTTTTTCTGTTCCCGTCTACTCCTTCCTGTGTTGCATTTGAGTTCTATTAGATCGGTGATACACAGCTCATAGTTTTAACAACGAATTACAATAGTTTCAGTGAACTCTGATCATTTCCCTGTACAATAAAGACGAGGTGAGCTTCAGCAGCTTCAGATGCTCTTTCAGGACGATCTGAACCTTCCTAACTGAAGGAGGAACAGCCAGGAAGTTACTTCATACATTAAACACTCCAGTTTAACAACAGTTACAACATAAACACTAATCTGAGCATCTGCACAAATGTCAGAATGTGTTAAAGTCTTACAAACATCAGTGTTTAATTATCTTCTCCTTTAGTTCACACAGACGCTGCATTAGTGGATCTTATGTAAATGTATGTAATCTTGTTAAATGTAACTAAAGTGAGTAATGTTTAAGTTCATAGATTGACTTTAATAAACTTTCAGAAGCTGCTGTGGCTCTAACACTGACCTGTTTTATACTTTATAGATTTAGGACAAAGCTCACACAGTAAAACATCACCCTGGTGTGGAGTCAGAGAGTTCAGCAGAGACTGAGCTCCTTATGGAAACACTCCCTCCTCACTGACACTTTCAGATGCTCCTCAGACTGGCCTGATTCATCTTCACTTTTAAACCTCCTGAACCTGTGGTTTAAGCACAATAATGAATAGGCTGAATATTATACAGACTTTCTCCATAACGAAGAGGAAACCATGTTTTTTGCACGCCGCACTGTTTTGTCCTTATATGGTGAAAGAGGCGGTGACATATGCTAATTAGTCCTCACGCAAATGCTTCCAAGTCGGCATTCACCAAACTCAGGCACACATCCAAAGTATTGTCCTACTTAAGAACGTGTGGTGAATCTGGCACAGTTTCCTGACTCTGCCTTTGTAAGAACAGATTTTAAGAAGTCCATGAATGAGGCTTAATGTGATTCGTGAATGTCTATGTCTCTGGTCCAGGCGTCAGGTCACTGCCTGGCAAATGATCCAGGACACCCTGCTGGACCTGGGGGACGATGATCTGGAGATCTTCGTCCATCAATTAAATGCTGATTATCCTGAGATCCGGAAGTCGATGGTGATAAAAGCCTCGAAACCCCGGATAGCTGCGGTAATTAGAACCATTTATTTATATATATATATATATATCGTAATCGTCCAAACTGAGTAACAAAATTGAGATTTTCATTTTTGGCCATATCGCCCAGCCCGTGTGTGTGTGTGTGTGTGTGTGTGTGTGTGTGTGTGTGTGTGTGTGTGTGTGTGTGTGTATGTATGTATATATATATATATATATATATATATATATATATATATATATATATATATATGTATCAAAGCCTCTCTTTGATTGTTTATTGTTAAGGAACCCCATTAACGACCACTGTAGTGGTTGCTAGTCTTCCTGGGGTCCAGGATCAAGGCATTTATTTTCATAATTAAATAACATGCATTAAAAAGGCACAACAGTAATACATTATAGATGTCTATAATAACAAACCATACCATAGATTTTAGCGTTTTTGTTGGAAAATATGTAAATTGGATGAATCCCTCAAGCTGGCGCTTTTATAACCTGCCCACCCTCACCTATCCCTGCCACCCTATCCCTGCCCACCCTATCCCTGCCCACCCTCACCCTATCCCTGCCCACCCTCACCCTATCCCTGCCCACCCTATCCCTGCCCACCTTCACCCTATCCCTGCCCACCTTCACCCTATCCCTGCCCACCCTCACCCTATCCCTGCCCACCCTCACCCTATCCCTGCCCACCCTCACCAGTGCTTTAACATGTTCAGTCGCTTCATAACAGCAGAGTCATTATTAACTCTAATCATCAGGTCATTGTCGAAACTTTCCCAAACGACCCCATCGGCATAACCATCCGGACCCTCCGCGCCATGGGCAGAACTACCTGGCCAACAAGCTGTCCCAGGAGTCAGGTCAGGACCAGACCAGGACTAGACCAGGACCTAGACTAGACTAGACTAGACTAGACCCTTTCTATCATTCAACGCTAACTCTTTGTGTTTTTCTCCAGGTTTAGGCTTTGACTGAACCAGGACCAGACCAAACTTTTCTAGTTTTGGAATTTTCAGAAACATACTTAGGAATCCTGAAATATAATAGAAAAATAATGTGTAAATTAAAGTAAATGTGGAATCACGGTCTTTATTCAGGTGTAACCTGTTCATAAGTAATAACGTTATAATTACACTAAATGGACCTTTTGTTTACTTAAGTTGTGCGTTTGATAAACTGAGCAGACTTGGTCCTTTGACCTACCCCTGGTTTAAACCAGTGGTTCTCAACCTGGGGGTCGAGACCCCTAGGACAGGGGTGCCCAAAGTGGGGGCCAGAACAATTCCATTGGCCCGCCAGAGAGTGACCTACTTTTGCTCCAGTATGGTTAATACTAACTCTCTCCCATTCATTCTAATAGTAAACTATAGTAAAGTACTGCATCCATAGTAAATATGGATGCAGTACACTTTCTGGCCACCAGCGTCAAATTGGGGGCGCTGTTTTACTCCTTTTGCAAAGTTAAGGAAACACTGTGGTGTCTTGGTGTTTATCACAGAGCTTTGTAGCATCAACTTTCCTAGTTTTCCAACTTTTATTGCAAAGTTTGTGACATCAACATATGTTAAAATCCACTTATAGAAGAATTGATGCTGAACTGACATTTTCAAAATGATCTAATGTGACATTTTCTTTGAGTGAACAAATGAATGAGGTAAAGTCACTGTAGGTGCTGTAGATACAGGTGTTGACATTTTGCACTATATTGCTGCAATTGTTGAATTTGTTCTACTAAAACTAGGCTTTTGCCATAGTTAACATTTGTTTTAATATAGCATGTTATTTGCATAGATGTATAGGCTACCGAAAAATAAAATAAAGTAACTGTTATTATTTGCAGTTATATGTTTCACCCTTGACATTGCCGTGTTTGGCCCACGGCCCAAAGCACATTTTCATTTTGGCCCTCGCACCCCTGCACTAGGGGTCGCGAGACAAATTTGGGGGGTCGCCAGATCTTGTAGAGCACATTTTTTAATTTGCATATATTATTATATTTTGTTGTAGCACGTATGTGCTATTTGACCAGAGTGCCATTATTTGTTCTTAATTTGATGAATTTTATTTTGGCCATTGAAATTTTTTTTTTTTTTATTAAGAATGATGTTGTCCAATGTTCCTATTTCTCACACTGTAACCTGGGCGGGGGTCACAAACCCCTTTAACTGTAATAATGGGTCGCGGCTCCAAAAGGTTGACAAGTTTACACTCTGGTTTGACCGCTGCCTCTTCCCTTTTGCAAACCCCATATGGGGAAGAGGTCATCGATTATAATCTGAAGTCCTTTTATGTTTATGTTTATTTTATTCATGTGACGATGTGGGGAGATCGTCTTCTCCCCTTTAGTTTGAGCTGGATCTGGTTTGCTGAGTATTTTTATGACGCTTTAATAGAATAAACAGAAACTGCCTCCAAACGTTTCCTGTGTGTCTCGTGGCTCCTGAACGCACCACAAACCGTCAGTGTGAGACGAGTTACTTTAAAACTCTAATATATTGTATAGTCATAGCTTTGTGTTACATGTTACTGTTTCAGAAATGTAGCTGAGTTACTTTTGGCCAAATATAAACTGAATATAGTAATAAAGCCACGGAGCAAAAGTGCAGTCACAGATTTCCTTTTCCTTCATTATCCTCGTGTTTTGTTTGGACGACACAGATCTCACACCAGAGTCACATCTGCTGCATTTATCTGGGACATTTTATAAACATGCAAAGACGATCTGTGTGTCATCTTTTTATCCTTTTCAGGTTTTATCATCTTCACTAAATGTTACCAAAGAAACAAATAATAGGCAGAAAATGATAAAATATTTGATAATAATAAAACATTCAAACAACTGAACCCGTACATGGATTTTGTGACTAGATTCCATTGTTTTCAATCATTATTGTAATAAAAGACTTTACTCAGATGTTTTTTCAGGAAAGTAAAGTAGAAACAACATATTATAATCTGTCGCTTCTTATTAAAGGAACTGTCACGATGTTTGGACTTTCCCCTAAAGGAGAAACTGCTGATCTGACCTCTTTATGACCTCGTTCCTCTCGCTGTGGCCTCGAGCTTTGTTTGTTTCCTCAGAGTAACCTGAGGAAACAAACAGTGCACAAGCCTAGAGCGCCCTCTAGCGGCCGCCAGTCTGAAAACAAACATGGGAAATGATATACTTTGATAAATAAGTCACAAACCAAAGGCGACTTAAATATGGTCAAAGGTCAAAGGTTATATTGATCAACAACAACTAATCCAAACAAGAAAACATGTCTATTCAGCTCTTTATGTGTGCATATTAATGAGGCTGTGTGCATAATAATGAGGCTGTGTGCATATTAATGAGGCTGTGTGCATATTAATGAGGCTGTGTGCATATTAATGAGGCTGTGTGCATATTAATGAGGCTAAGCTTTACTGTCAGATCCTGGAGGAATTACCTAGATTTACTTCTGCATTTATTTCTATTGTAGTACTTTCATTACTTTCCTTTAATGCAGTACTTTTACTGCAGTACTTTCCTTTACTGCCGTACTTTCCTTTACTGCAGTACTTTCCTTTACTGCAGTATGTAGCAAGTGCGTTGCTAAACTACAAACAGTAAAGGCTCATAAAGGCCAGTGTCAGAAGAGTTAGACTCGGCTCTAGAACGGAAAACTAAATAGAAATAACAAATGGTCTGCGATATGAAGCCCCGCCCACAGTCTGGGTTTATTGATATTGTCCAGGGGGATTAAGTGAGAGTTTGTGATAGAGAGACTCAGTGTGTGTGGTGAGCAAGGGGAAAGAGAGCCCCCTACTGGCAGGACAGAGTGATGCTTTAGGCGAGGCCTGCAGAGCCGTAACTTAGTCCCAGTAAATCATACTTTATTAGCATTAGCTTCAGTCTGCTCTTACTGTACTATATACTATATACTATATCACTCTAAGAAATAATTCACTAGCTCAACTTAATAAAATTACCGCAACCTTTTGCGATACGTTTTTATACTTGGACCAACACTATCAAATTGTGTTGATTCATTGTAAATGTAGTGTTGTTTATCACCTTAATTATATAAAACAAGAAAACGTTCTTATTTTAAGTTCAGCCAGCTTGAATTTAATGATTTCTTTTTTGTTAAATTTGAGTTGTAAAAATATAGAATTTCAGCCATTTCCCCCAAACATCATTGATTCAGCTCAGCTCAAATATCCCATAAACTGACACTCATTTTATTTAAGTTTGAACAACGTATTTATTTTAAAA
Source organism: Neogobius melanostomus (assembly GCA_007210695.1). Taxonomy (NCBI): domain Eukaryota; kingdom Metazoa; phylum Chordata; class Actinopteri; order Gobiiformes; family Gobiidae; genus Neogobius; species Neogobius melanostomus. Next base: position 29,802 of record VHKM01001119.1, on the reverse strand, counting down.
AAAATTACAATTTTATTAAGCTGTCAATCGTTCTACAAACAGGCCTATATGCAAACAATTACAAAACACTTTTTTTAAATTGAAGGATGTAATGTAATGTTCCAACACAATATTACGTTTTAAACCAAGAACAAGTCCAACTTGGCATTTGACATTGATTTTAGAAAAGTGGTTCCAAACTGTGGTCATACCCCAGGCTCAATGATTCAGGGGTACGTGAAGAAACTAAGACAAAGATCTTCAGTTGTTTGGTGTAGCAGAGGTTTGACATGAGTAAAGTGCAGAACATCAGAGGCTTCCAGGACTGCAGTCGCTTCAGTGACGAGTGGAGCTTTAGTAGTTGGTTCTTCTCTGCAGTTTTCATGGGTCTTCATGGTTTTCTGCGTTGCACTTTCTGTGGCACCGTTCCTGCCGTCGTCCTGTGTATTACAATTGTTGTTTTAGTTCATTGAATAAACTTTCTAAATTCAAAAACATAACCTTCAGCATTATGTACAGAGTGTGAAGTCACCGAAAACAATTCAGACTTGACACTCATTTGGTATTTGGCTCTGTTGCAGTGATGGACGCTATCTGCCATGCTGTTGCTACATAATGGACATCACATGCATAACCTCTATTACACTGTAAAATCCTAAATAAATTGCTTATATAACAGTATTTTGAATATTGTAAACACCTTCAGACCCTTTCATGAGACAGTAACTGAACCAGTTCACTTGTGCTGAACAATAAACCGTGTGACCATTTTGTTTCATGTGTATCGGTCCAGCCATTAGAGAGATAAGTCCAGGAGCATTTGATGGTTACCATAGTAACACAATACAATTCTTACCTGTTCACCAACTCAGGTTTACACCGTTTTTATTGTTGTGATGTCATTTGAACCTATAGGCCAACCCCAAAAAACTGTCACAAAGTTGAACAATAATCAAAGTGCTTGGTCTTGGTTTGCTAAAGCACTTCCTGTCAAAAAGTGAATATTAGGTTTGTGGATCCAGTCACTAATAAATAATGATCAGGGTCATTTGGAGATTTTCAATAAGTGTCTCTCCCATAGAGTTATATAGGCTCCTCCCCTCCATCTGAAATAATGACATCACATTATAGAATGTCATGAACATAACAGTGGCGACAGTGGCGCAGATGGTAGAGCGGGTCGTCTCATGATCGGAAGGTCAGGGGTTCGAATCCCGCCTCCTGAAGGTGCACATTGTCGTTGTGTCCTTGGGCAAGACACTTCACCCACATTGCCTCCAGTGTCTGCATACACTGGTAGCCCCCTAGGAGAGACCAACAGGCCCGGTTTGAACCGTGAGGCCGTCCTTCCGTGGACCCACCACCTGCAGAAGGAGCCATGGGGGGCTGGTGCAATGTGATTTGGGCAGCTCCGGCGGCCCCCACGACCCGGCAACGGACAAGTGGAAGAAAATGGATGGATGGATGGATGGATGAACATAACATATAGAGCAGTGGTTCTCAACAGTTTTAGTTTTAGTTGTGACCCCAAGCTTGTCTGCAGCATTACTGGTATGTGACACTCAGTACAGAATGTTGAAGGTTCTATTTAGAATGAAAATAACGACTTTTCATAATATAGAGCCAATAAAGGTGTTGGAACAATCTAATAAGAGCCATGAAAGTGTCTCTTTAATACTGGTGTAAACAGTGTAGGGATAGAAACTTACCAACTGCTCCCAGAAGATCCTCCTCCTCTGAGCTGGATCATGACGGCCTGAAAACTCCCACCGTCCCTGATGGACTTATTCTAATCTGCATGGAGAATATAAAGTTATTACAAAAATAATAATAATATTAATAATAATTGTAGCAAAAATGTGTACATTAGTTTAACAAACCCAAACAATGAACAAGTGAAATGACTAAACCTAATTTAAATCTTACCTGATGTAACTTGTCTGTCTTGTCCACTTTGGCCAACATCATCCTCAGGATTGTTGGACATTTGTCAAGTTTTTCCATAAACATCGTCTTGAAATTAACGTTGTAATTCTCTAAATGAAACACAGAAATTAGTCATAATGAAGGAAACACAAACTAAAATCAATAATAATAAATGTGTACTTTAACCAACAGTGTATTGTAACACATAAATGGACATACTGTAGATTAAACTCATGCAACAATTTAGTAAACTTATATAAAAGTCAAACTGTCTCCAAAATCATGAATCAAAGACAAAAACAAAAAAACGGATAATGTGTGCTATTGCACCAAATTCAAAACTCTGTACAGGTAATGTACTAAATAATGTACTAAATATCAAAGTAAACAAAAAGTACTCACCCATTAATCCAAAGATAAGGGTCTGCTGGTGAAAAACATAAGTTCAGCTATCGTTCGTTTGAATCTTTCATGGCCCCTCCCCTTCCTTCTTCTGCTGCCCCTGTAGGCACTGACTCCGCTGATGGCTCGTAGTGCTGCCCCCTGCTGCTTATTTATCAACTCAATTTTTTTAAAACACTTGTAAACGAATTATTCTGATAAACGACACGTATTTAAGATGAGACACGTTTGAATGATATGAGCCAGTTCAACTTAGTTTGTTTATTCTTCAATTTGATATAGTTAAGAGCACAAAGGATTTGTATATTTTTAAGTTCAAAAAGCATTTAATTTTAAGCTTCATCAGCTGGCCCCATGAATCTTTTCTTTCAGTGCAGAGTGTTTGCCCGTGACATCACTTTTCCGAGGTCAGACATGATGGCGATACTCACTCATGTACTCGCCATCAAAACAAACAGTACAGCGAAGTTGGAAACAGCAAAATTGTTCATTATTGTCGTGTTCTTGGCTGTCACAAAAGATCAGACAGAGAAACTACTTTGCAGGATTACCGTTTACCCAGAGTTGTGCAGACAGACAGAACAATTATGTAAATAAAGGAGACGATAGATTGCAGCCTCAGTCAGAATTTGGACGGGAACAATCTGGATAACATCTGCATTTGCGCAGCTCATTTTGTAGCCGGTTTGTGGATTTACATTTAATGAACAGAGTTAAGCCTCTGTGTAAAAAAGTTTATTTAACATTTTCAATTGGCAAGGTTAATTCCAACATGACCTCTAGTTAGAGGCGGGAAATCTACCAAAACTAAATATTACACACATTTCTAAGAGTGTAATGTCAACTTCGTATAAAGAGCATGATCTCAAATATTGATGAGAAAATGGATTCACTTACGGGAGGATTGCAAGATCGGCACTAAACAAACTGGCATTAGCTTTTGTTTCCTATGGAACTTCATCTAATTAACTTAAGTTTGTATATAAACGTTGTTTGTTTTTTGCATTCAGTCTTTCGTTGCACAGCTGGTCGACTGTGTGAGACGTTTTGGGTCCGATCTCGAGGGTTTATCGCGAAACCTTGTGTTTTTGTCCAAAACTGATCATCCGTCTGGTTAATTGGCCTGAGCTGTATCTCCAGCACATCCGGGTCTGAACCAGATCTGTGACGTCTGTGAAACACCCTATTCATTTCAACATTTAACAATAGAAACAGATCATACAGTTCCATTGCACATTTACTTCAGTTAAAACTACAGACTAATATAAAACATGTAAAACATCACTAAACAAACACTACCTGGCAACATGCTTCCATAAACATCAAACATGAACATTTGACGTCACAGTGATTCCTTTAACAGTCATGACTTTGGTAGAAACAGGCTAACCGATTAGGCTAACCAGTCCCATATAAACACACAGGGAACGGCTAGGCTAATGCTAACAGGTGAGCTAATCGTGCCCCTACAAATGAATGGAGTGTGGCTAGGCAAATGCTAATGCTACAGCTAGCACAACAAGAGTCCTGAGAGTTTACAAATAAATAAATAAGGAACAAGCAGTGATGTCATAGGTATAGCCAACCGTGATTGGCTTAGGCAAAACTACAGGGACGGGCAGAATGTTCACCTCAGTTACAAGTACTTTGTGCAGTAAAATATACAAACAACTGTCTGGAATATTTGGTTTTAATAAAGTGTCTGTGGCTCATTTTAGGAGCTCGGGAAGAAAAAAAAATGACCACCTCATTATGATAAAACTAATTTACCATAAAGAGGAAAACGCAACAACAAACCGTGACGACAACTGGGCAACATGGAACACGAGGAAACATCTGAGATCACTTATGAAGGTCTTAGCTTTCAAATGAGCTGTTCATCTGGCCTATGGGCTGTAAGAAGCTTTAGATTTGGATAAAGCCGCACTGTCCCTGGTTCAGGTGGAGGTTAAGGGGTTAAACAATGCTACAGTCACTTAGTTTAATGTTTAGTGTCTTAAAGTAATACAACACTTCAGTTAGTCACACAACACACACAACATGATTCACTTTCATTAGTTTCATCACTGCAGTACTTTCCCTGACTGTTACTGCAGTACTTGTCATCGCTGTAGTATTTCTGTAGTATTTTCTCTCATTATTTCCGCCTCAGAGTGAAAGTTGTTTTATTGTGAAAGTCACGGTTTTATTGTGAACGTTTCGTTTTCCTCAAACTCTTGTTTCTGTTTCTATTTCCAGACTCACAGGAAGTGACATCATCCACTGCCGCCTCAGAAAGACTGCAGCTCCCACAATGCACTGCTGCAGCTCCGTCGACACAGAAGATTATTGTTTTAATAATGACACAGATTTAAACTTTACCTGAAACAAACCTGATCTTCATAAAAACAGGTTTTATTATTCACTGACACTTCACTGAAAAGAATCGTCTTTTCGAGGTCATTAGTGCGACTTTAACATCTGCACTTTAGTCGCTTTAACTTCACAGAAAAACATTTAAGGTTTTTATCTTTAATTTTTAACCTGATTTAGTGACTTTTAATAAAAAAAAAATGCAAAATTTAGATTTTCCACCAAACGTATTATTTTGAAACTAACCCAGATCCAGAATCTGCCTGAAAAAAAAACAAACGTTTAAACCTGGATCTGAACCTTATTTACATTTTGTCATCGAACAAATAGTAACAAATCAGTGACTGTATTTAGTTACTGAATACTCGAGTAAAGTGTATTTAGTTACTGAATACTCGAGTAAAGTGTATTTAGTTACTGAATACTCGAGTAAAGTGTATTTAGTTACTGAATACTCGAGTAAAGTGTATTTAGTTACTGTTCCGTTACTTTGTTCAGAGTACAGTAATCTGATACTTAGATACTTTCACATTATATATATATATATATGTGTATTATATATATATATATATACACATATATATATATATATATATATATATATGTGTATATATATATATATATATATATATATACATTATATATATATATATGTAGCATACAATTAAAAACATGAACATGAAAAAGAGCTTTGCAAATGAACTGGAGCAGTGTGTGTTTGTATGAACACGTGTGTTTGTATGAACACGTGTGTGTTTATGAACACGTGTGTGTTTGTATGAACACGTGTGTGTTTATGAACACGTGTGTGTTTGTATGAACACATGTGTGTTATAAACACACGTGTGTGTTTGTATGAACACGTGTGTTTGTATGAACACGTGTGTGTTTATGAACACGTGTGTGTTTATGAACACGTGTGTGAGGTGTTTCTAATCTTTATGTTTTGACAGACACTGATTATGAAAACAGGCTTTACAGAAATGAACGTCTAAACCTCCGTCTGATCCGAGCACATTCTCTCAGGTTTGGCTTTACCCAAATCTAAAAGCTTCTTGATAATAAGTGTTAAAACAGAGGAAAACAGACCAGAAAAGCAACAATAAAACATTTTATAAAAGGACAAAAGCGTTTAGATTTGGGTAAAGCTGAACTGGAGAAAAGGTTAAACATGTTTGATCTTTTCTTTATCATTAATGTTGACTAAAGAGTTAAGAACAGTTTAGGTCTTAGCTTTCAAATGAAGCGTTACCCTGTTCTCCAGTCCAGCAGCTTTAGATTTGGGTAAAGCTGAACATTTGTATTATTTAAATGTGCTTGTTTTCCATGTGTGACTGTTGTGGTTTCTGTGTTTGTTTCACTCCTGGACTGAAGTTTCTAAAGTCTGTAAAGAGTTTAGCCCTGATGCCCTCCCACAGCTTCCTGCTGCTGTGGAATCGAACCCGTGCCACACGTCAGAGGGGGGGCTGTGGTTTCCTCGACAAACCGGACTTTTGTCAGTTTGAACTCGAGGAAAAATGAAATTCAGAAAAAAATCCTAAGAGTGAAAAGTGAAAAAGGAGTTTCAGTTTCCATCGATGCAGGATTTAAGAAAGACTGAAGCTCAGGATGAAGCATTTATAAACTCACCAAGCAGAGACTGAAGACCAGACACGAACCTGAGACTAGACACTGAAGACCAGAGACTGAAGACCAGACACGAACCTGAGACCAGACACTGAAGACCAGACACTGAAGACCAGAGACTGAAGACCAGAGACTGAAGACCAGAGACCAGACACGAACCTGAGACCAGAGACTGAAGACCAGAGACTGAAGACCAGAGACTGAAGACCAGACACGAACCTGAGACCAGACACTGAAGACCATCTGAGACCGAACCATCGACCTCGCCGTCACTGCCCGGAGCTGAGCCTGAGGTGAGTGATGTTTTCTCTAAAACTAAAGGAACTGAAGAACATCTCACTCAGGTTTAATCTTTTCTGTTACATTTGCTTTAGTTCAAAATCACAAAGTTCAGTTTTTGGCAGAAATTGTCCAAAGTTTCTTGTTGGTTTTGAATTTCCAAATGTTTCCCTCGTTTCTGTTTGTTAGTCAGTAACTCCTGGGCAGATGTTTAGTGATGTTTAAAGTGTTAGACCTGCAGCATCTGTGAGGTCAATGTGGACCTCCTGCTGAGGCCGATGTTAATGTGAGCTGCGTCTTTAGTGTGTCTTTGTTGTGTCTTTGTTGTGTCTTGTGTCTTTGTTGTGTCTTTGTGTCTTTGTTGTGTCTTTGTGTCTTTGTTGTGTCTTTGTTGTGTGTGTGCAGGGTTTATGCACTGAGTCTGTTTGTATTTACTTAGTGTCCTGCCTTGTTCATTTAAAAAGGAAGTGAAAGAAAAATTGTTAATAAAAGAATAATTAAAACATTAGGGAAACGTTTAGTAAACTTTTCAGTCACATTGTTTTTTCAATTAAAAATAAGACAAACTGAATAATGTTCAGAGTCAGGTTTAAATGTTTTTATTTTGTGACATTATATTTTTCAGACAGTTTTGTGGTTAGTCTTTTTAAAGGTAAAATCTGTAAAAATAGAAATTTTGCCTTTTTTTAAAATTCAAAATTCAATAAATCAGGTTAGAGATTAAAAAAACCTTCACGATATCGTTCAGTAAAGTTTAAAGTGAGAAAAATGCATTTGGAGAAATAACTGAATATTTATTTCTTTAGTTTGTGTTTGGTTTCTTTAAGTCTTAAAGTCTCGTCCTCGTCCTGTTGTTCGTCTCGTGATGATCGACCTTTGACCAGAGGAACGTTAGGGTTACGTTTCCGTGACGACGCGATGCCGCCGCGTCACGGCGTTTTCCGCGTTAAACGTCTCGTTAACCGCACGCCGAGGCCCCGCCCCCCTGACTCAGCGCGACGCCAGATCTCGACGTTAGGAAACACTTTCCTCCATGAGCTTCATCAGGTCGTCGTCTCTGAAACCGTTTCCGTGACGACGTCCTGAAGCTCACGGAGGGAAAGGTCAGAGAAGAGTGAAGATCGACAACGGAAAACAGAGCGAGGTGTTTCAGAGCGAGATGTTCAGGCGACGCTGCTCCTGTGCTTTGAGACGATGGAGATGTTAAAGTGACTCAGCTCCTCGTCTCCTCTGACTGGCAGGAGCTGTGGTTTCTTCTGTGGTTTGCTCTTTAATATTCACCTCAGAGGAGACGATGGAGATGTTAGAGATGTTGACTCAGCTCCTCGTCTCCTCTGACTGGCAGGAGCTGTGGTTTCTTCTGTGGTTTCCTCTTTAATATTCACCAACAGCCGCAGATGTTTCAGATGTTTGACTCAGAGCGGTCTTTTTTACGTTTGTGATGTTTCTGATCAGTTTAGGTCTGACTCAGAGTTTCACTTCAGCTCAAACAGAAGCTCCTCTGGCCCTGATCCTCCTCTGAAGGTCGTGAAGGAGCTCCAGCTCAGGTTTGGTCTGAGCTGAAGGAGCAGATGAGTCAGCAGAAAGAAAACTCACCCTCAGGTGTCCTGGCAGGCTGAAGGTCAGGGGTGAGGAACCTCAGGGCGAGACCATGTGACCCCAGGCTTTGTTCATATTGAATATAGTTCAGGGTCATGTGACTTGATGGACCAGTCACGACGACCGCTAACAGGAAGGTGGATCTGACTCCAGGACAAATGGACGAATGATTAGTTCTGATGAAGCAAATCTCCGTGACACCAAAGAAACAAATGAAGGCTCTTGGTCAGAGTTTGGGTTTGGAGTTTCACACGACCCAAAGTTCATCCTCGTGAAGAAGATCAGATCCTGATCCTCCTCAGTGTTTATGTTTGGCCCTCAGAGAACTTAATACAAACTGATGTGGCCCTGGATGTGAGAAGGTTCCTCTGTCCTGCTGTGAGATCAGACTCACTGTGGATGAAAACACGTCCAGCGTTTGGATTTTACTAAAACATAACAATCATAATCATGAATCAATGACTTTAGGACGAGACACTTTGGGCAAAACTCTTTCTTTTCTTTTTGCAGGTTTGTTTAGTCTAACATTTAAACCTCCATTACTTTCCAACTTTCCCATCTTTCATTATTTCACAATGTCTCAGATTTATTTTGGACATTGTCGTTTCATTTTCTCCAAATAATTGCTCACATTGGAGCGACTTTATCTCCACACTTTAAACTTTACAGCCTCGGACTGAACCATATGTGAAAATCCCTGTGGAAAAGTCTTTGTAACAATGTGTCACAAAAGCAGAATCTGACTCGCTGGAAATATGGGACATTCTGGGCCTTTTTATGCCTTATTTTTCTTCTTCTCATATTTATGTCTCTGATCGACGAGAGTTTCAGACGGAGACGAAACTTTAATGAAACTGAAGCAAAGACGAGAAACCGAAGCCTCAGAGAGATTTACTGTAGAGACGTGTGGAGGAGTGAGGACAGGCTCAAGGACAGAGCGGCCCGGGGGAGTCCGTCTCGGGGGTCTCGGGGGGGGGGGGGAGGTCTCGGGGGGTGGTCTCGGGGGGGTGGGGGAGGTCTCGGGCGGGGGGGGGGTCTCGGGGCGGGGGGGGTCTCGGGGGGGTGGTCTCGGGGGGACCACAGACGGACTGAGACTTAGAGACAAACTCCTAAAGTCTCTGACGGTGTGTTTTTGTTTCCTCTGGTCAGATGATGAAGACGGCGCCCCTGCTGGAGCTGTGGTGCTGATGCTGCTGGCTCTGACCTGTTCCACGGCGACGCTCGGCCTCGTCTCCACGGCAACAGGTGCCCGCCCCCGGAGACGCCGTCCTGGAGGCGCTGATTCTGCTGAGAAACGTGGTACTACTGTTTACAAATATACTACGACTGAAACTACTACTATAACTACTACTACTATAACTACTACTATAACTACTACTATAACTACTACTATAACTACTACTATAACTACTACTACTATAACTACTACGACTGAAACTACTACTATAACTGCTGCTATAACTACTACTATAACTACTACGACTGAAACTACTACTATAACTACTACTACTATAACTACTGCTATAACTACTACTATAACTACTACTATAACTACTACTATAACTACTACTACTATAACTACTACGACTGAAACTACTACTTTAACTACTACTACTATAACTACTGCTATAACTACTACTATAACTACTGCTATAACTACTACTATAACTACTACGACTGAAACTACTACTATAACTACTACTATAACTACTACTATAACTACTACTACTATAACTACTATTATAACTACTACTATAACTACTACTATAACTACTACTACTATAACTACTACTACTACTATAACTACTACTAAAATAACTACTACTACTGCTATAACTACTACTACTATAACTACTACTGCTATAACTACTGCTTATACTACTACTGTTTACAAATACTTCTACTGTTACTGATGTGATGAATAATGTAATCCCGTGTGTGTCCTGCAGGGGTCGACGTTTCCCTCTGCGTGTCATTTCTACAACAACAACGTGACTCTGCCCGGCAACATCTCGGCCAATCACAGTCAGGTACGGCCCATTATTTATTTATTTAAACCCCGCCCTCCTGCAGGGGCGGGGTTTAAATAAAGTTCAAACTCAAACTGACGACGTTTGTGTCGCTGATGTTTCGCTTCACGAGACACTGGTCATAAGTGACTCTGATCTCACTTATGACCAGTGTGGGCGACTTCCTTTAACATGATCATATATCCTACATGAGTGTGTAATATGTTGTGTAGCTCAGTTACTTCTGAGTTACTTCTGAGTTACTTCTGAGTTACTTCTGAGTTACTTCTGAGTTAATATAAAAAATATAAAGTGAAAATAGTAATTATTATAGTTTTGTTTGACATCAGTTATAGACAGCAGATGTTCAACACAAACCATTCCTCCAGTTATTTGAATTGTAATGAAAGTATTATTTGTGTCAGTAACGTTATTTGAATTGTAATGAAAGTATTATTTGTGTCAGTAACGTTATTTGAATTGTAATGAAAGTATTATTTGTGTCAGTAACGTTATTTGAATTGTAATGAAAGTATTATTTGTGTCAGTAACGTTATTTGAATTGTAATTAAAGTATTATTTGTGTCAGTAACGTTATTAATGAAAGTATTATTTGAATTGTAATAAAGTTATTTGTGTCAGTAACGTTATTTGAATTGTAATGAAAGTATTATTTGTGTCAGTAACGTTATTTGAATTGTAATGAAAGTATTATTTGTGTCAGTAACGTTATTTGAATTGTAATGAAAGTATTATTTGTGTCAGTAACGTTATTTGAATTGTAATAAAGTATTATTTGTGTCAGTAACGTTATTTGAATTGTAATTAAAGTATTATTTGTGTCAGTAACGTTATTTGAATTGTAATTAAAGTATTATTTGTGTCAGTAACGTTATTTGAATTGTAATGAAAGTATTATTTGTGTCAGTAACGTTATTTGAATTGTAATGAAAGTATTATTTGTGTCAGTAACGTTATTTGAATTGTAATTAAAGTATTATTTGTGTCAGTAACGTTATATTTTGTAACTCGTTACTTTTGTAAAACGTTTCTCTCAACACTGAACCAACGCTCTGCTCTGATTGGTCCCCAGTGTTCGTCTTCGCTGCGATTGGTCTACGAGGCGCTGCAGGGGGCGGGGAATGTGTTCGACCTGCACCAACCAGATCTGGGCGTGGGCGGAGTCTCGTGGGACGACGGGAAATTAGACAATTTTCAAAACGTTCTTTACCAACTCCTGGAGCATCGCTGTGTGAGTACTTTACTATTACTACTACTATAATACTACACTACTACAATACTACTATAATACTACACTACTGCAATCACTACTACAATACTACTACAATAGTAATACTGCTACTACTGACATTGATACTATTGCTCCAAGTATCAGTAATGTCAGTATTAACGTTGTCCGTAATACCTTGTATCTGCAGTAATAGTAGTTATAGTACCAGTATCGGTGTTTGTAGTAGTAGTACACAGTAGTACACAGTAGTACACAGTATTAGTATTGCAGTCGTATTAATCCTTTGTTTCTGTTTCAGTTCTCAGAGCGAGTTTCCTCTGGACAGTTGGAGCCGTACTTCAGTGATGTCACAGCCCTGCTAAACAAACAGGTGAGTCTGAGGGGCGGGGTCAGGGTGAGGGGGCGGGGTTAGTTATCCCTGATGTTACACTGATACTCGTCTGTAACAAAACGCCTAATGCTACAACAGTTAGCCCATACGATGCTAACCAGAGATAATTAAAAACATAAAGTTAAAGCTGAGACTGAAGTGACTGATGCAGTTACAGTTTCATCATGAGCTGCTCCTCCACTGGGGGGCGCCGTTACTGTCTTCATCTGTATCTAAACTCAGAGCAGTCTGGACATCTCCAGGTTATAAGTTGTATTTACCATTTCCAGCGGCTCCAAGTGGGAGGAGGGAAATTTACCAGTCGCCTTGAACGCACCATAACTACAACAAATAAACTTCCATCACTGGAATAAAAGGGTTATTTACATGTTACTCCGTGTTATTCCATGTTACTCCCGTGTTATCTCCATGTTATTTTACTCCGTGTTATCTCCATGTTACTCCCGTGTTATCTCCATGTTACTCCCGTGTTATCTCCATGTTACTCCATGTTACTCCCGTGTTATCTCCATGTTATCTCCATGTTACTCCCGTGTTATCTCCATGTTATCTCCCAGTGTTATCTCCATGTTACTCCCGTGTTATCTCCATGTTATCTCCATGTTACTCCCGTGTTATCTCCATGTTACTCCCGTGTTATCTCCATGTTATCTCCATGTTACTCCCGTGTTATCTCTGTTATTTTTTCTCCATGTTACTCCCGTGTTATCTCCATGTTATCCCGTGTTATCTCCATGTTACTCCCGTGTTATCTCCATGTTACTCCCGTGTTATCTCCATGTTATTCCCGTGTTATTTTTTTCTTTATTCCATGTTACTCCCGTGTTATCTCCATGTTATTCCCGTGTTATCTCCATGTTATCCCGTGTTATCTCCATGTTATTCCCTGTTATCTCCATGTTATCCGTGTTATCTCCATGTACTCCATGTTACTCCCGTGTTATCTCCATGTTACTCCCGTGTTATCTCCATGTTTATCTCCATGTTACGTTATCTCCACCCTGTTATCTCCATGTTACCCCGTGTTATCTCCATGTTATTCCCGTGTTATCTCCATGTTATCCCATGTTATCTCCATGTTACTCCCGTGTTATCTCCATGTACTCCCGTGTTATCTCCATGTTATTCCCGTGTTATCTCCATGTTATTCCCGTGTTATCTCCATGTTACTCCCGTGTTATCTCCTTATGTTATCTCCATGTTACTCCCATGTTACTCCATGTTACTCCCGTGTTATCTCCATGTTACTCCCATATCTCCATGTACCCTTTCCCATGTTTCCCGTGTTATCTCCATGTTATCCCATGTTATCTCATGTTACTCCCGTTTATCTCCATGTTATTCCCGTGTTATCTCCATGTTACTCCCGTGTTATCTCCATGTTATTCCGTGTTATCTCCATGTTACTCCCGTGTTATCTCCATGTTACTCCCTTTATCTCCATGTTACTCCCGTTTATCTCCATGTTATTGACGTGTTGTCTCCGTGTTTGTGCAGGACACCTGTGGCTGGTATGTGCTCCGTCGTGAACCTCATGTTCATCCTCAGGACGTCCCTCAGGAACAGCACCACTGCTACAGCTGGCCCCGCCTCTAACATGTGACTCCTGGCCCCGCCTCTGACCTGTGACTCCTGGCCCCGCCTCTGACCTGTGAGCCTGGCCCCGCCTCTGACCTGTGACCTTGAGCGACACCAAAGTTTATATTTATTTATTTATTTTATTTATTACATTATTTATTTTTATATTTAATATTTATTATTTATTCATGACTTTTGTACGAACCATGTTTTAATAAAGTTTCTGCATCAAAAACAACTTTGTGTCTTTGTTTAGTTCTACATAGGCAAGGCAACTTTATTTATACAGCGCATTTCGTACACAAGGCAACTCAAACTTACAAAAGAGTAATGCGAAATTACAATCAGGTTAAGTTAAGCACAAATATAGAAACATCAAGACATGGGAAATACACGATGACCTTTGACCAGGGGGCGGGGCTAAGAAACGTGTTTGAAACGCAGAACGACGGGGCGTGGTTAGGGAGGGGGATGTGTGTGCGGTTATTTAAAGTCTCAAGTCTGTGCTATGCAAAATATGACCCAGGGTTAGGGTTAGGGTTTGTATTATATATATATAATATAATATATTTTATATATATATATATATATAATATAATATATATATATATATATATATATATACAGTATATATATATATATATATATAATATATAAACATACAGTATATATACATATACAGTATATATACATATACAGTATATATATATATATATATATATATATATATATACTGTATATATATATATATATATATATACAGTATATATATATATATATATATATATATATACTGTATATATATATATATTATATATATATATATATATACAGTATATATGTACTGTATATATATATATATATATATACATACAGTATATATACATATACAGTATATATACATATACAGTATATATATATATATATTATATATATATATATATATATACTGTAATATTACTGTATATATATACAGTATATATATATATATATATATATATACAGTATATATATATATATATATATATTATATATATATTTAATATATATATAATATATATGTATATTATATAATATATATATATATATATGCTGTATGTAGTTAGAGCAAATCACTTTGCATGTGTTCATTACAAAAGTGGAGGAACTCAAGTAAAGAAAGATAATTCAAATCTGAGAGGGCCACCTGGAGGCTCTGGGTGGAACCACACGGGATGACCCACATGTATATTACAATGTATCATTTATATCATTTATCCACAATAATGACACTAAGATCTGCTCCACTTTTTCAGTCATTTATCTCAGAACAGAGCTCTCTGATTGGCCGACAGAGAGTGGAGGTGTGTCTTAAGTCAAAGTATTTCACAGAGCCTTTAGAGGAACTTCAGGAGTGAGAGCAGAGACTTCAGGAGTCAGAGACCGAGGACTTAGAGCAGAGTGGACTGGACTTAGAGCTGGACTTAGAGCTGGACTTAGAGCTGGACTTAGAGCTGGACTGGACCTGGACTTAGAGCTGGACTTGGACCTGACTTAGAGCTGGACTTAGAGCTGGACTTTGGACCTGGACTTGGACCTGGACTTGGACCTGGACTTGGACCTGGAGTAAAGCGTCTTCTGCAGGTCAGAGTTTCCTTCTGTCTATATAATCTCAGACTGAGGGCTGGTTCTACAGCAGGACAAAGGTTTTCAGCTCAAGTTTATTTTAACCTCTTACCCCCACCTGAACCGAGCGCACGTTCTCCAGTTTGGCTTTACCCAAATCTAAAGCTTCTTGGAAAAAGTGTCAAACAGCCACGGAAATGTGGCAAAAATGTGATGGAGATTTTTAAATTGTTTTTAAGTGATGACAACACGAGGAAAAAGCTCCATTTAGATCAGTTTAGTAGTCTTAGCTTTCAAATAAGGTGTTCCTCTATGGCTGTGACATTATGGATTGTGTTCACGATGGAGGTTAAGAGGTTAAAAATATTGTGCCAAAATGAAGATCTTAAAAGTCAGTAAAAAGCATAAGTTTAAACTCAAACTGACTTTAAATCTAAATGTTCTGGTGAAAATAACGGCTCTGGTTTTATATTTGCATAAGTTTGTAGCTTCAGAAAAAGAAACGTCCCTCGTTGCACTGATGGCATTAAAACATCCATAACCTCCGCAGGCTCCTCAGGCTGCAGAGAAAGGAGCTGTTGTTGTGGAGCCTGACGGAGCTCATGACCAGCTCAGCTGACTTCACTCTGACCTGATTCTGGAGCTACACTTTAAAGACTCCACTGTGAGTGACATTTCACTCTGATGGAGACTCAGATCCCTGAGCGACTGCAGGACCTGGATATATATATATATATATATATATATATATATATATATATATATATAAACTCTTCCTCACCCCCTGCGGGGGCGGTCTCTCTTCTTCCTCCAAGCTCGGGTCCTCTACCGTCGGCCTGGGAGCTTGAGGGTTCTGCGCAGTATCTTTTCTGGATCGAGATGTCTGATGTATTACCTGGGATCTGCTGGAGCCACTCCTCCAGTTTGGGGGTCACTGCCCCGAGTGCCCCAACGACCACGGGCACACTGATGCCTTCACTCTTCAGCCTTCTCTAGCTCTTCTCTGAGCCCCTGGTATTTCTCTAGTTTCTCCTGTTCCTTTTTCCTGATGTTGAAGTTGCTTGGTGTTGCTATGTCACCCACAGGCTTTCCTCTGCTCTTTGGTCTCAGCCCTTACATATGTCCTTTGTTCATTACCATTCTGTCCGGGTCTGTATCTGGAAAGTCCCACAGGATCTGGCTCGGTCATTTCTCTACCACCTTTGGACGTGTTTCCCACTTTGACCTTGGGGTTTCCAGCCCATGGCCCCCCCCCCCCATACTCTGCCACAGATGTTCGCTGTAACACTATGCAGCCACTTGGTTATGGCCGCTCCATGTAAGCTTTCCTGCCAGCATCTTACACCCCTGCAGTTATGGTGCTGGATTGTTCCTCATTGGCCCTCTTTGCACAGTCTACACCTGGGGTCTTGTCTGGTGTGATAGATCTGGGCCTCTATTGCTCTGGTGTCAAGGCCTGCTCCTGTGCAGCCATATGAGCCTCTGTGCTGTCCTCAGCGCCAGCTCCTGTCCAGCCATTGGTAGGATTCTTCAGTTATGTTTCGGTGGTACATGCCGTGTAGGGCTTGTCCTCGCCATGACGGGACCTCCAGCAACCTCTCTTCTGTTCGCCCATTGTCTGTGAAGACATTCACTGAGGCACGTCATCTGTTTTGGAGCCTTGTCCTTGGATGACTTGTGGAATCTTGGATGTTTCATTTATATATATATATATATTATATATAATATATTATATAATATACTGTATATATACTGTTATAGAACATTGAGGACAGTTTACAAATACCTCCGGAATCCCACAAGCAATGGCACCTCAGCCAAATACCTCCCAACGATAAGGCAGGCCTAAGAGATGCTCAATGGCAAGAACAAGTCCCCGGGCAATAAACAGCTACGCCTGCCAGAATCAGATCCCTGCAGGAATAATAAGCTGGCCAAAGGAAATGAAGATACAGACCACAGATGTTTAAAGGATCTGTATCAACTTGCTATTTTGGCCATTCCAAAAGTAAAAAGTATAGGCATATAATGATATATTGTCCTCTATCACTATGGAAGTACTCATTTTTGAGAGAAAATATAAGTATTTTTGGGGGGTATTTTCCCTACCCGGAAACAAGACGCTTCGATTCAGTTAAACTTCCGCCCTCTCTTCCGCTCATTCCAATTTGCAGTATTATAAATATAAATATTGCTGGCAAAAAGTGAAGTTACTTCACATAATGCTAGTTATAAGGAGTTGACCATGTGCAACACTACAGTTTCAATAAATGGCTAACAAACACGCTAACACACACGCTAAACACACACGGCTAACACACATGCTTAACAACAACACGCTAACCGGTTTGGACTCCCATGAGATCGCGTTGGTTATAAAAGTTATTAAAGTTAATCCACTTGATTTTCTGGGCCAAGTTCCGCAAGCATCCATCAAGGTTGGTTGATTAAAAGTCGCTTAATCCCGGAAAGAATTCCAATTCTGGCGAGTGCACTCTTCTTTAGGAAGGTGAAATAGTCTGTTCCTCTCGTAGCCAAACGCGAACCCGTGACATTATGGGGTAAGAAAAAAAGAACAAGGCGTGTCCAGAGTAGGTTATGAAAGAAAGATCAGTCTTCAAAAACAACAACTCTGCTGGGATCCATGGCTCCTCCCACCTGGGTGCGCTTGATTAGTGTCGCGGACAGCACAGACGCGTCGGAGAGTTGCTGTTTTTTTTAATTTTTATTTATTTTTTCAATAAAAAGAAAAAAAAAAAAAAGCTGTTTTATAAATTAAAATCAGGCCGTAAGGCATTACATTACAGACGTAGAGCACTTCCGTTCCGCTGTGACGACACACAACTGAACAGCTCAGTGGTTTACCAGGAGAGGGCGGAGCAGCTGCTCAGAGAGCAGGATTCAGGAGGATTACTTAGAACTGCGTGAATGAAGCCAAAAACCGCTCTGGGGTGTTTTGATAAGGAAATAGCAACAACATGGCTAAAAACTCCAAAAAAGTCGATTTTGCATGATATAGGACCTTTAAGACACGGAAGCTCTAACCATGCATGGAGGTTCCACCCCAAATCCAGCACCTGAGACTGTACACTAGCCGTAAGGAAGGAGGCCGAGGACTAGTGAGCGTGAGAGCCACTATCCAGGATGAAACATGTGGTTGACATAGCAATACCAAGCGACTTCAAACATCAGGAAAAAGAACAGGAGAAACTAGAGAAATACCAGGGGCTCAGAGAAGAGCTAGAGAAGGCCTGGAGAGTGAAGGCATCAGTGGTGCCCGTGGTCGTTGGGCACTCGGGGCAGTGACCCCCAAACTGGAGGAGTGGCTCCAGCAGATCCCAGGAAATACATCAGACATCTCGGTCAGAAAAGTGCAGTTCTAGGAACAGCAAAGATACTGAACCCTCAAGCTCCCAGGCCGACGGTAGAGGACCCGAGCTTGGAGAAAAAGAGAGACCGCCGCGGAGGGTGAGGGAGAGTTTTTATATATATAGAGATGCGAGAATATATATATATATATATATATATGCATATATGAAAAACATGTTTCCACCCCCATGCTTCACAGTAGGTATGGTGTTCTTCTTTCTCCTCCAAACACGACCAGTTGAGTTTTTATATGACATTCTCCCAGTCTCTTCTGGATCATCCAGATGCTCTGTAGCAAACTTCAGACGGGCCGGACATGTCCTGGCTTAAGCAGGGGGACACGTCTGAGTCCTGGCGGCGTAGTGTGTACTACGGTAGCCTTTGTTACTTTGGTCCCAGCTCTCTGCAGGTCATTCACTAGGTCCCCTGTGGTTCTGGGATTTTTGCTCACCGTTCTTGTGATCATTTGACCCCACGGGGTGAGATCTTGCGTGGAGCCCAGATCGAGGGAGATTATCAGTGGTCTTGTATGTCTTCCATTTTCTAATAATTGCTTCCACAGTTGATTTCTTCACACCAAGCTGCTACCAATTGCAGATTCAGTCTCCCAGCCTGGTGCAGGTCTACAGTTTTGTTTCTGGTGTCTTTGACAGCTCTTTGGTCTTGACCATAGTGGGTTTGGAGTGTGACTGTTTGAGGTTGTGGACAGGTGTCTTTTATACTGATAACAGTTCAAACAGGGGCCATTAATACGGTAACGAGTGGAGGACAGAGGAGCCCTCTTAGAAGAAGTTACAGCTGCTGTGAAGAGACACAAATCTTGCCTTGTTTGTTATGACCAAATACTTATTTTCCCCATAATTTGCAAAATAATTCCATTAAAAAATCAACAATGTGATTTTCCTTTTTCTCATTTTGTCTCATAGTTGAGGTTTACCTATGATGAAAATTACAGGCCTCTCCTCATCTTTATAGTGGGAGAATGCCAATTGGTGGTTGGCTAAATAGTTTTTTCCCCCCTTGTACATACATACATAATATATATATATATATATATATATATATAGCACACATATATATAATAATATATGTGTGGTGTATATATATGTATAATATTCCCTCACTCTGCTGGTTAAAAACTCAAACTGGTCCCTCACAATGTGGTAATTAACAAGAACACACACACAGAGTCATGTGATGCAGCTCAGGTTTAATGTCTCATCACTAACCCTCCGACAGTAGAAAAATGAGCTGCTCCGAAACTACAGGGGGCGCTGCTGGTTGCAGGAACCCTAACCTTCTGTTTATGTTTAGGTGTGGGCGGGAACTGCTGCTTTGTGGGCGCGGGCATGGGAGGTTACGGTGTGAAAAGCCGGGCGGAGCCTTCGGACAGTCACGCCCCCAGGTGACCTTCTGAAGCAGCCATCACAGCTCTGCGTCTGCTCAGCTGGGTCAAGTACCGCCCCACTTTAACAATACTCGGTTTACGGATACTTTAACGATACCTGAACGATACTTTAACCCGATACCTGACGATACTTTTACCGATACCTGAACGATACTTTACCGATACTTTAAATCTTAAAAACACTGAGGGAAAATTAAGAAAAAAACATATTTTAAGAAATAGGGCAAAAAAATGAAAAAATCTGAAACAAAGGATGGAGCGGCGGCAAGAAAAAAATATTGGTGAAAAAACTGAAAAAAACTGGGGAATAAAATGGGCAATAAGAAGGAACAATTTAGAAAATTGGGGGGCAATAAATATTATATTTTTAAAGACATTTAAAAAGAATTGGGCAAAACAAAGGGTGAAAATACATTACAAATGGGGGAAATCAGGAAAAAATGGGAAAGAAACATATGGAACATAAGTCAAAAAAAATTGGAAAAAAATAAGAGAAACGTTTTTGAAAAATTGGAAAAAAATCATTTTATTTTGATGCTGAAACGAACGAACAAGAAAAGTGAAAGAAATGAGGTAATATGGATTAAAGATATTGAGAAATGTTTTTTGCAGCTCTAGGTTTGAAAAGTCTGGAAATATTTAAAGCCATGGACAGGTTCGTTCCGAAGTTGAACTCTTTGGAAGAAACAGATTTTCCTGTGAATAACCTCGTCACATGACCTCGTCACATTGACCGTGACCACATGACGCTGATTAACATCCACAGACTGATCTGAAGCGCGCCTCTGTTCCCTCTGGTTAATATTTGGACCTGTTTCAAAATCCATCTGTTTTAATCTGGAGGGAGGAGAGGGGGAGGAGGAGAGGGAGGAGAAGGGGAGGAGGAGAGGGGGGAGGAGGAAGAGGGAGGAGAGGGGGAGGAGGAGGAGAGGGAGGAGGAGGAGAGGGAGGAGGGGGGGGGAGAGGGGAGGAGAGGGGAGGAGGAAGGAAGAGGGAGGAGAGGGGGAGGAGGAGAGGGAGGAGAGGGAGGGGAGGAGGATAGGGAGGAGAGGGAGGGAGGGGGGAGGAAGGAGAGGGAGGGGAGGAGAGGGGGGTAGGAGAGGGGGAGGAGGAGAAGGGTTCTGACCCTGTTTGTACATGTTTTAGATCTTTTTCCGTGGTCGTCGTTGGAATGCATCTCTAACGAGGTTACTGACCCTGTTGTACATGTTTTAGATCTTCTCCGTGGTGTGCGTTGAATGCATCTCTAACGAGGGTTACCTGAATGCGTCCTTGACCTCTCCGCTCAGATCTGTGCGTGTTTTAAGCGAAACGCCGCCGCCCTGTCGCTTCGGCGTCTCCACGGCAACGCTGGATCTGCTCATAAGCTCGCCCTCACTCGCCCTGACATTTAAACTTTCCACAAAATCAAGCTCCGTCCGCGACGCAAGAGGGGCGGTGCTTCTGGACACGCTGCTCTCAGGTATTAACTCAAAACTTCTACACCTTTACTTCACCTTTACTCCACCTTTACTCCACCTTTACTTCTTTACTTCACCTTTTACTCCAACTTACTTCCCTTTACTTCACCTTTACTCCACCTTGTACTTCACCTTTACTCCACCTTTTACTCCACCTTTACTTCCCCTTTACTTCACCTTTACTCCACCTTTAATCCACCTTTACTCCACTTTACTCCACATTTACTCCACTTTACTCCACATTTACTCCACCTTTACTATCACCTTTACCTCACCTTTACTTCACCTTTACTCCACCTTTAACTCCACCTTTACTCCACCGCTTTACTTCCCTTTACTTCACTTTACTCCACCTTTACTCACCTTTACTCCACCTTTACTTCCACCTTTACTCCACCTTTATCACACCTTTAACTCCACCTTTACTTCCTTTACTCCCTTTACTCACCTTTACTTCCCTTTACTTCCACTTTACTTCACCTTTAACTCCACCTTTACTCCACATTTACTTCCCTTTTACTTCCGCTTTTAACTCCACTTTTACTTCCCTTTACTCCACCTTTACTTCCCTTTACTTCCCTTTACTCCACCTTTACTTCACCTTTACTTTCCAGCCATACTCCAGCCATCCTCCAGCCATCCTCCAGCCATCTCAGCCATCTTCCAGCCATTACACCAGCTTACTCCAGCTTTACTCCAGCCGTACTCCAGCTTTACTCACCTTTACTCCACTTACTTCCCTTTACTACCACCCTTTTAACTTCCCTTTTTTACTTCACTTTACGTCACCTTTACTCCAACCTTTACTTCACCTTTACTCCACATTTACTCCACCTTTACTTCCACATTTTTACTCACACCTTTACTCCACATTTAACTCCACCTTTACTCCACCTTTACTCCACATTTACTTCCCTTATTCCCTTTACTCCAACCTTTACTCCACATTTTACTCCACATTTACTCCCACCTTTACTTCAACCTTTACTCACCTTTACTCCCACCTTTACTCCACATTT
Source organism: Neogobius melanostomus (assembly GCA_007210695.1). Taxonomy (NCBI): domain Eukaryota; kingdom Metazoa; phylum Chordata; class Actinopteri; order Gobiiformes; family Gobiidae; genus Neogobius; species Neogobius melanostomus. Next base: position 7,548 of record VHKM01001119.1, on the reverse strand, counting down.
ACTCCACATTTACTCCACCTTACTCCACATTTACTACCGCACTTTACTCCACCTTTACTCACATTTACTTCCCTTTACTACTCCAAACCTTTACTCCACCTTTACTTCACCTTTACTCCACATTTACTCCACCTTTATCTTCACCCTTTAACTCCACCTTCTTCCACCTTTACTTCACTTTACTCCACATTTAACTTCCCTTAATTCGCTTACTCCACATTTTACTTCCCTTACTTTCCCTTTACTCCACTTTACTCACATTTAACTCCACCTTTACTCCACATTTACTCCACATTTACTTCACATTTACTCCGCCTTTACCCTTTCACTTCACATTTACTTCCTTTACTCCACCTTTACTCCACATTTACTTCGCCTTTAAACTTACCACCTTTACTCCACCTTTACTTCAGCCTTTACTCCAACCTTTACTTCCACATTTACTTCACCTTTACTCCACCTTTACTTCCCTTTAACTCCACCTTTACTTCCTTTACTCCCTTTACTCACCTTTACTTCCCTTTACTTCCACTTTACTTCACCTTTAACTCCACCTTTACTCCACATTTACTTCCCCTTTACTTCCCACCTTTACTCACCTTTACTCCACTTTACTCCACCTTTACTTCACCTTTACTCCAGCCCTCTAACTCCACTTTACTATCCCTTACTCCACCTTTACTCCCATTTACTCCGCCTCTACTCCACTTTACTTCCACATTTACCTTAACCTTTACTTCCACCTTTAACTTCCAACTTTACTCCACCTTTACTCCACCTTTACTTCACCTTTTACTCCCCTTTACTTCCGCTTTACTCCACTTAACTTACCTTTACTTCCCTTTACGTCCACCTTTACTTCCCTTTACTCCCACCTTTACTTCACCTTTACTCGCACCTTATCTCCACATTTCTTCCCTTTACTCCACCTTTACTTCAACCTTTTACTCCACCTTTACCCAACCTTTAACTCCACATTTACTTCCCTTTACTCCACCCTTTAATTCCCACCCTTACTCCACCTTTACTTCCCTTTACTCCACCTTTACTCCACATTTACTCCGCCTTTACTATCCACCCTTACTCCAACATTTACTTCCCTTTACTCCACCTTTACTCCACCTTTACTTCACTTATACTCCACCTTTACTCCACCTTTTACTTCACACTTTACTCCACCTTTACTTCCATTTACTCCTTTTACTTCCCTTTACTTACCTTTACTACTCCACCTTTACTTCCCTTTACTTCACCTTACTTCCCCTTTTACTTCACTTTACTCACCTTTACTTCCGCTTTACTTCACCATTACTCCACCTTTACTTCCATCCTTTACTCTCCTTTACTCCACCTTACTCCGTCTTTACTCGCCTTTACTTCAACCTTACTCCCACCTTTACTTCCCCTTTACTCCCACCTTTTACTATCCGCCTTTACTCCATCCGCTTACTCCACCTTTACTCCACCTTTACTTCCCTTTACTCCACCTTTACTTCCCTTTACTTTCCCTTTACTTTCACCTTTACTTCCCTTTTACTTCACTTTACTTCAACCTTTAACTCACCTTTACTCCACATTTACTCGCCCTTTACTCCACCTTTTAGCCTCAGCTTTTAGCTTTACTTCACTTTACTTCATTTCAGCCTTTACTTCACCTTAGCTCTCAGCTTTGCCTTTACTCCAACTTTAGCCCTTTACTTCCCTTTACTCCACCTTTACTTCCCTTACTTTCCCTTTACTCCACCTTTACTCCACAATTATACTCCGCCTTTACTCCAACCTTTAACTCCACATTTAACTTCCCTTTACCTCCACCTTTACTCCACCTTTACTTCACCTTTACTCCAACCTTTACTCCACATTTACTTTCACCTTACTCCACCTTTACTTCCACCTTTACTCCACCTTTACTTCACCTTTTATTCCCTTTAGTCCCCTTTACTTCACCTTACTTTCCCTTTACTTCACCTTTACTTTCCTTTACTCCACCTTACTTCACCTTTACTCCACCTTTACTTCCCTTTACTTAACCTTTACTCACCTTTACTTCCCTTTAACTCCACTTTACTCGCCTTTACTCCGCCTTTACTTCACCTTTACTCCACCTTTAACTTCCCTTTACTTCCCTTTAACTTCACCTTTACTCCACCTTTAACTTCTTTACTTCACCTTTACTCCACCTTTACTCCACCCCTTTACTTACCTTACTTCACTTTAATTCCCTTTACTCCCCTTTACTCCCCTTTACTTCACCCTTATACTACACCTTTACTTCACCTTTACTCCACCTTCTTCCCTTTACTTCACCTTTACTTCACCTTTACTCTCCTTTACTCCACATTTAAGCTCCACCTTTACTCCACCTTTACTTCACCTTACTCCTCCATCACCCTTTACTTCCCTTTACTCCCCTTTCTCCACCTATCCCACCTTGACTCCACCCTTTACTCCACCTTTACTTCACCTTTACTCCACCTTTACTCCACCTACTTCACCTTTACTTCCCTTTACTTCACCTTTACTCCACTTTACTCGACTTTTCTTCCTTTACTTCCACCTTCTACTTCACCTTTACTTCACCTTTACTCCACCTTTTCTCCGCTTACTTCACCTTTACTCCACCTTTACTTCCCCTTTTACTTCCGCTTCTACTTCACCTTTACTTCCTTTACTTCCCTTTACTCCACCTTTACTTCCTTACTCACCCTTTACTCACCTTTACTCCACCTTTACTCACCTTTACTTCACCTTTACTCCCTTTACTCACCTTTAACTTCCCTTTACTTCACCTTAACTTCCCTTTACTTCCCTTTACTCCACCTTTACTTCATCCTTCTACTCCACCTTTACTCCACCATTTACTCGCAACCTTTACTTCACCTTTACTTACACCTTTACTTCCACCTTTACTCCACCTACTTCACCTTTACTTCACTTTACTACACCCTTTACTTCACCCCTTTTATCCACCCTTTACTCCACCTTTACTCGCACCTTTACTTACCTTTACTCCACTTACTTCCGCTTTACTTCACCTTTACTTCCACCTTTACTCCAACCTTTACTTCCTTTACTTCCTTTACTTCACCTTTACTTCACCTTTACTTCACCTTTTCTTCCCTTTACTTCACCTTTACTCACCTTTACTTCACCTTTACTCCACCTTTACTCCACCTTTACTCCTCCTTTACTTCACCTTTACTCCACCCTTTACTTCCGCTACTCCACCTTTACTTCACCCTTTACTCCCACCTTTACTTCCCTTTTACTTCACCTTACTTTCACCTTTCTTTCACCTTTATTTACTCCACCTTTACTCACCTACTTCACTTTACTACACCTTTACTCCACCTTTACTTCACCTTTACTCACCTTACTCACCTTTTCTTCCCTTTACTTCACCTTTACTTCACCTTTACTCCACCTTTTCTTCCCTTTACTCCACCTTTACTTCACCTTTTCCTGTCCCTTTCTCCCACCTTTACCTTCACCTTACTACACTTTACTCCACCTTTACTTCACCTTTACTCCACTTTACTTACAACCTTTACTTCACCTTTACTCCACCTTTACTCCACCTTTACTCCACCTTTTCTCCTTTACTTCACCTTTACTTCACCTTTACTCCACCTTTAACTCCACCTTTTCTTCCTTTACTCCCCTTTTACTACCCCTTACTCCACCCTTTACTCCACCTTTTACTTCAACCTTTTCTTTTCCCTTTCTCCCACCTTTACTTCACCTTTTCTTCCCTTTACTCCACCTTTACTCCAACTTTACTTCACCTTTACTCCACCTTTAATCCACCTTTACTCCACTTTACTCCACATTTACTCCACTTTACTCCACATTTACTCCACCTTTACTATCACCTTTACTATCACCTTTAACTCCACCTTTACTTTCCCCTTTACTTCAACCTTTTTTCTTCCCTTACTCCCCTTTACTTCCCTTTTACTCCACCTTTACTCCCTTTAACTTCACCTTTACTCCACCTTTACTTCCCTTTACTCCACCTTTACTTCCCTTTACTTCCCATTTACTCCACCTTTACTTCCCTTTTACTCCACCTTCACTTCCCTTTACTTCACCTTTACTTCACCTTTAACCACCTTTAATTCCCTTTACTCACCTTTACTTCACCTTTACTTCCCTTTACTTCACCTTTACTTCACTTTATCCACCTTTACTTCCCTTTACTCCACCTTTACTCTCCCCTTTACTCCACCGTTTAACTTCAACCTTTACTTCCCTTACTTCCCTTTAACTTCCCTTTACTCCACCTTTACTTCCCTTTACTTCACCTTTACTTCCCTTTAACTTCCCTTTACTCCACCTTTTACTTCACCTTTCTCACCTTTACTTCAGCCTTTACTCCACCTTTACTTCCACCTTACTCCAGCCTTTACTCCAACTTTACTTCCTTTTACTTCACCTTTACTCCACCTTTACTCCACCTTTTCTTCCACTTTACTTCCCTTTTACTTCACCTTTACTTCCCTTAACTCCCCTTTTATCCACCTTTACTTCCCTTTACTCCCCTTTACTCCACCCTTTACTCCACCTTTAACTCCACCTTAACTTCACTTTACTCCCACTTACTCCACCTTTACTTCCCTTTACTTCCACCATTACTTCCCTTTACTCCACGCTTTCTTCCCTTTACTTTTAGCCTAGTACTTCCACTTTAGCTTTTCATCTTTAGCCTTACTCACGTTAGCTTTTTCAGCTTTAGCCTTTACATCCACTTTTAGCTTCAGCTATAACCTTACTCCACTTTACTCCACCTTTATTCACCTTTACTTCACGCTTTACTCCACCTTTACTCCACCTTTACTTCACTTTTTCTTCCCTTTACTTCACCCTTTACTTCACCTTATACTTTCACCTTTACTCCACCTTTACTGTCCACCTTACTTCACCTTTACTTCAACCTTTAACTCCACCCTTTAACTTCACCTTTAACTTTAGGCCTTCAGCTTTAGCCCTTTACCTCCACTTTAGCTTCCAGCTTTTAGGCCTTTACTCCACTTCTAGCTTCAGCTTTACCTTTACTCCACCTTTAGCTTTCAGCTTTAGCTTTACTCCCCTTTACTCACCTTTACTTCAACCCTTACTTCACCTTTACTCCACCCTTTACTCCACCTTTACTCCACCTATTTACTCACCTTTTACTCCACCTTTAACTCCACGCTTTTCTTCCCTTTCCTACTTCACCTTTACTTCACCTTTACTTCACCTTACTCCCAACCTTTACTTCACCTTTACTTCACCTTTAACTTCACCTTTACTCCACCTTTACTCACCTTTACTTCACCTTACTCCACCTTTACTCCACCTTTACTCCACCTTTACTTTCCCTTTACTTCACCTTTTTACCTTTACTTCACCTTTACTCCCACCTTTACTCCCTTTACTTCACCTTTACTTCACCTTTACTTCACCTTACTCACCTTTAACTCCACTTTATCCCCTTTTCTCCCTTTTACTTCACCTTTACTTCCCTTTACTTCAAGCCCTTTACTCCACCTTTACTCCACCTTTAACTTCACCTTTACTTCACCTTACTTCACCTTTACCTTCCCTTTACTCCCTTTACTCCACCTTTACTTCCACCTTTACTTCCCTTTACTTCCCCTTTACTCCACCTTTACTCCACCTTTTACTCCACCCTTACTCCACCTTTATTCACCTTTACTTCACCTTTCTTCCACCTTTACTCCACCTTTACTCCAACCTTTACTCCACCTTTTCTTCCCTTTACTCACCTTTACCTTCAGCTTTCAGCCTTTTACTTCACTTTAGCCTTTCAGTCTTACCCTTTACTCCACTTTAGCCTTTACTTTCACTTCTAGCCTCAGCTTTAGCCTTTCACTTCACTTACTCCACCTTTACTTCCCTTTACTTCACCTTTTCTTACCCTTTACTCCCCTTTACCTTCCCTTTACTCCACCACCTTTACTTCCCTTTACTTCACCTTTTACCTCGCCTTTACTCACCTTTACTCCACATTACTTCCCTTTTATCCACCTACTCCACATTTACTTCCCTTTACTCACCTTACTCCACCTTTACTTCACTTTATCACCTTTACTTCACCCTTACTTCACCAATTTACTCCAGACTTTACCTTCCCTTTACTCACCTTTACTTCACCTTTACTTCCCTTTTAACTTCACCTATTACTTCACCTTTACTCCACCTTTTACTTACGCTTTACTCCACCTTTACTCCCCTTTACTCCACCTTTACTCCACCTTTACTTCCCTTTACTCCACCTTTACTCCCCTTTAACTCAACCTTTACTTCACCCTTTACTTCCCTTTACTTCACCTTTACTTCACCTTTACTCCACCTTTACATCCCTTTACATCCACCTTTACTTTCCACCTTTACTCCACCTACTTCACCTTTACTTCACTTTACTACACCCTTTACTTCACCCCTTTTATCCACCCTTTACTCCACCCTTTACTTCACCCCTTTACCCTTTACTTTCCCTTTTACTTTCACACCTTTTTACTGCCACCTTTACTCCACCTTTTCCCTTTACTTCACCTTTACTCCCCTTTACTCCACTTTTAACTTCCCTTTACTCCACCTTTACTTCCCATTTACTTCCCTTTACTCCACCCTTTACTTCACCTTTACTCCCCTTTACTTCACCTTTACCTTCCACCTTTACTCCACCTTTACTCCACCTTTAACTCCACCCTTTACTCCACCCTTTACTCCACAACTTTACTTTCACCCTTTACTTCACCTTTTACTTCACCTTTACTCCACCTTTACTTCACCCTTTACTTCACCTTTTACTCCACCTTTACTCCACCTTTAACTTCACCTTTACTTCACCTTTACTTCACTTTAACTCCACCTTATATCCCACCTTTACTCCAAACCTTTCTTCCCTTCTTTCACCTTTACTTCACCATTTACTTCACCCTTTACTCCATCCTTTACTCCACCTTTACTTCACCTTTAGCTTCACACTTAACTCCAACCTTACTTCACCCTTTATCACCTTACTTCACCTTTACTCGCCAACCTTTACTCCACTTTACTCCACCTTTAACTTCCCTTTACTTCACCTTTACTTCACCCTACTTCACCTTTACTTCACTTTACTACACCCTTTACTTCACCCCTTTTATCCACCCTTTACTCCACCCTTTACTTCACCCCTTTACTTCACCTTTACTCACCTTTACTCCCGACCTTTACTCCACCTTCTTCCCTTTTACTTCACCTTTACCTTTACACCTTTACTCACCTTTACTTACCACCTTTACTCCACCTTATACTTCACCTTTACTTCCCTTTACTCCCCTTTACTCCACCTTTACGTTCCCTTTACTCGCCCTTTAATCCACCTTTACTCCACCTTTTACTCCACCCTTTACTTTCACCTTTACTTCCCCTTTTACTTCACCTTTACCCACCTTTACTCCACCTTTACCTTCACCTGTTACTTCACCTTTACTTCACCTTTACTCCACCTTTACTACCACCTTTTACTCCAACCTTTTTCTCCCTTTACTGTCACAC
>VHKM01001118.1:0-58399 GCA_007210695.1 Neogobius melanostomus | reverse complement strand
TCTTATTTTCCCTCAAGTGTTTTAAAGTATCGGTAAAGTATCGTTCAGGTATCGGTAAAAGTATCGTTCAGGTATCGGTTAAAGTATCGTTCAGGTATCGGTAAAGTATCGTAAACCGAGTATCGTTAAAGTGGGCGGTACTGACCCAGCTGAGCAGACGCAGAGCTGTGATTGGCTGCTTCAGGAAGGTCACCGGGTCGAAGGCTCCGCCCGCTTTCACACCGTAACCCTCCATGGCCCCGCCCACAGAGCAGCCAGGCCCCGCCCACACCTAAACATAAACAGAAGGTTAGGGTTCCTGCACCAGCAGCGCCCCCTGTAGTTCTGGAGCAGCTCATTTTTCTACTGTCGGAGGTTAGTGATGAGACATAAACCTGAGTCTGATCACATGACTCTGTGTGTGTGTTCTTGTAATTACCACATTGTTAGGACCAGTTTGAGTTTTTAACCAGCAGAGTGAGGAAATATATACATATATATACACACACATATATGTATATATATATGTGTGTATATATATATATATATATATATATATATGTGTGTATGTACAGTGGGGGAAAAAAACTATTTAGCCAACCACCAATTGTGCATTTTCTCCCACTATAAAGATGAGAAGGCCTGTAATTTTCATCATAGGTAAACCTCAACTATGAGACAAAATGAGAAAAGAAAATCACATTGTCTGATTTTTAATGAATTCATTTGCAAATTATGGTGGAAAATAAGTATTTGGTCAATAACAAACAAGCAAGATTTGTGTCTCTCACAGACCTGTAACTTCTTCTTTAAGAGGCTCCTCTGTCCTCCACTCGTTACCTGTATTAATGGGCCCTGTTTGAACTTGTTATCAGTATAAAAGACACCTGTCCACAACCTCAAACAGTCACACTCCAAACTCCAGTATGGTCAAGACCAAAGAGCTGTCCAAAGACACCAGAAACAAAACTGTAGACCTGCACCAGCTGGGAGGACTGAATCTGCATAAGCAGCTTGGTGTGAAGAAATCAACTGTGGGAAGCAATTATTAGAAAATGGAAGACATACAAGACCACTGATAATCTCCCTCGATCTGGGGCTCCACGCAAGATCTCACCCCGTGGGGTCAAAATGATCACAAGAACAGTGAGCAAACATCCCAGAACCACACGGGGGGACCTAGTGAATGACCTGCAGAGAGCTGGGACCAAAGTAACAAAGGCTACCATCAGTAACACACTACGCCGCCAGGGACTCAGACGTGTCCCCCTGCTTAAGCCAGACATGTCCGGCCCGTCTGAAGTTTGCTAGAGAGCATCTGGATGATCCAGAAGAGGACTGGGAGAATGTCATATAAAAACTCAACTGGTCGTGTTTGGAGGAGAAAGAAAGAACACCATACCTACTGTGAAGCATGGGGGTGGAAACATGTTTTTCATATATGCATATATATATATATATATATATATATATATATATATATATTCTCGCATCTCTATATATATAAAACTCTCCCTCACCCTCCGCGGGCGGTCTCTCTTCTTCCTCCAAGCTCGGGTCCTCTACCAGAGGCCTGGGAGCTTGAGGGTTCTGCGCAGTATCTTTGCTGTTCCTAGAACTGCACTTTTCTGGACCGAGATGTCTGATGTATTTCCTGGATCTGCTGGAGCCACTCCTCCAGTTTGGGGGTCACTGCCCGAGTGCCCAACGACCACGGGCACCACTGATGCCTTCACTCTCCAGGCCTTCTCTAGCTCTTCTCTGAGCCCCTGGTATTTCTCTAGTTTCTCGTGTTCCTTTTTCCTGATGTTGAAGTCGCTTGGTATTGCTATGTCGACCACATGTTTCATCCTGGATAGTGGCTCTCACGCTCACTAGTCCTCGGCCTCCTTCCTTACGGCTAGTGTACAGTCTCAGGGTGCTGGATTTGGGGTGGAACCCTCCATGCATGGTTAGAAGCTTCCGTGTCTTAAAGGTCCTATATCATGCAAAATCGACTTTTTTGGAGTTTTTAACCATGTTGTTGCTATTTCCTTATCAAAAACACCCCAGAGCGGTTTTTGGCTTCATTCACGCAGTTCTCAGTAATCCTCCTGAATCCTGCTGCTCCGCCCTCTCCTGGTAAACCACTGAGCTGTTCAGTTGTGTCGTCACAGCGGAACGGAAGTGCTCTACGTCTGTAATGTAATGCCTTACGGCCTGATTTTAATTTATAAAACAGCTTTTTTTTCTTTTCTTTTATTGAAAAAAATAAATAAAAATTAAAAAAAACAGCAACTCTCCGACGCGTCTGTGCTGTCCACGACGCTAATCAAGCGCACCCACGGCTGGAGGAGCCATGGATCCGAGCATAAGTGTTGTTTTTGAAGACTGAGCTCTTTCTAACCTACTCTGGACACGCCTGTTCTTTTTTCTTACCCATAATGTCACGGGTTCGCGTTTGGCTACGAGAGGAACAGGACTATTCAACCTTCCTAAAGAAGAGTGCACTCGCCAGAAGTTGGAATTTCTTTCCGGGATTAAGCGACTTTATCAACCAACCTGATGGATGCTTGGCCTTGGCCAGAATCAAAGTGGATTCACTTTTATAACCAACGCGATCTCATGGGGAGGCCAGACTGAGCGGTGAGTCAATCAAAACGCGTGTTAGCGTGTGTGTTAGCGTGTGTGTTAGCGTGTGTGTTAGCGTGTGTGTTAGCATGTGTGTTAGCGTGTGTGTTAGCGTGTGTGTTAGCGTGTGTGTTAGCGTGTTTGTTAGCCATTTATGAAACTGTGTTGCACATGTCAACTCCTTATAACTGCATTATGTGAAGTAATTTCACTTTTTGCAGCGATATTTATATTTATAATACTGCAAATGTGGAATGAGCAGAGAGAGGGGCGGAGTTAACTGAATCGAAGCGTCTTGTCTTCCGGGTAGGGAAAATACCCCCCAAATACTTATATTTCTCTCAAAAATGAGTACTCCATAGTGATAGAGGTACAATATATCATATATATGCCTATACTTTACTTTGGAATGGCCAAAATAGCAGGATACAGATCCTTTAACATCTGTGGTCTGTATCTCATCCTTTGGCCAGCTTATTATTCCTGCAGGGTATCTGATTACTGGCAGGGCGTAGCTGTTTATTGCCCGGGACTTGTTCTTGCCATTGAGCTGCTTCTTAGGACCTGCCTTACTCGTTGGAGGTATTTGGCTGAGGTTGCCATTTGCTTGTGGGATTCCGAGGTATTTGTAACTGTCCTCAATGTCTGCATATATACAGTATATATACAGTATATATATTATATATATATATATATATATATATATATATATATATATATATATATATATATAAATGAAACATCCAAGATCCACAAGTACATCAAGGACAAGGCTCCAACAGATGATGTGCTCAGTGAATGTCTCAGACAATGGGGAACAGAAGATGAGGCGCTGGAGGTCCCGTCATGGAGGACAAGCCCCTACACGGGATGTACCACCGAAACATAACTGAAGAAATCCTACCAATGGCTGGACAGAGCTGGCCTGAAGGACAGCACAGAGGCTCATCATGGCTGCACAGGAGCAGGCCTTGAGCACCAGAGCAATAGAGGCCCAGATCTATCACACCAGACAAGACCCCAGGTGTAGACTGTGCAAAGAGGCCAATGAGACAATCCAGCACATAACTGCAGGGTGTAAGATGCTGGCAGGGAAAGCTTACATGGAGCGCCATAACCAAGTGGCTGGCATAGTGTACAGGAACATCTGTGCAGAGTATGGGCTGGAAACCCCAAGGTCAAAGTGGGAAACACCTCCAAAGGTGGTAGAGAATGACCGAGCCAAGATCCTGTGGGACTTCCAGATACAGACGGACAGAATGGTAATGAACCAACCGGACATTGTAGTGGTGGACAAAGAGCAGAGGAAAGCCGTGGTGGTTGACATAGCAACACCAAGCGACTTCAACATCAGGAAAAAGGAACACGAGAAACTAGAGAAATACCAGGGGCTCAGAGAAGAGCTAGAGAAGGCCTGGAGAGTGAAGGCATCAGTGGTGCCCGTGGTCGTTGGGGCACTCGGGGCAGTGACCCCCAAACTGGAGGAGTGGCTCCAGCAGATCCCAGGTAATACATCAGACATCTCGGTCCAGAAAAGATACTGCGCAGAACCCTCAAGCTCCCAGGCCTCTGGTAGAGGACCCGAGCTTGGAGGAAGAAGAGAGACCGCCCGCAGGGGGTGAGGAAGAGTTTATATATATATATATATATATATATATATATATATATATATATATATATATATATATATCCAGGTCCTGCAGTCGCTCAGGGATCTGAGTCTCCATCAGAGTGAAATGTCACTCACAGTGGAGTCTTTAAAGTGTAGCTCCAGAATCAGGTCAGAGTGAAGTCAGCTGAGCTGGTCATGAGCTCCGTCAGGCTCCACAACAACAGCTCCTTTCTCTGCAGCCGGAGGAGCCTGAGGAGCCTGAGGAGCCTGAGGAGCCTGAGGAGGTTATGGATGTTTTAATGACATCAGTGCAACGAGGGACGTTTCTTTTTCTGAAGCTACAAACTTATGCAAATATAAAACCAGAGCCGTTATTTTCACCAGAACATTTAGATTTAAAGTCAGTTTGAGTTTAAACTTATGCTTTTTACTGACTTTTAAGATCTTCATTTTGGCACAATATTTTTAACCTCTTAACCTCCATCGTGAACACAATCCATAATGTCACAGCCCATAGAGGAACACCTTATTTGAAAGCTAAGACCTACTAAACTGATCTAAATGGAGCTTTTTCCTCGTGTTGTCATCACTTAAAAAACAATTAAAAAATCTCCATCACATTTTTGCCACATTTCCGTGGCTGTTATGACACTTTTTCCAAGAAGCTTTAGATTTGGGTAAAGCCAAACTGGAGAACGTGCGCTCGGTTCAGGTGGGGGTTAAGAGGTTAAAATAAACTTGAGCTGAAAACCTTTGTCCTGCTGTAGAACCAGCCCTCAGTCTGAGATTATATAGACAGAAGGAAACTCTGACCTGCAGAAGACGCTTTACTCCAGGTCCAAGTCCAGGTCCAAGTCCAGGTCCAAGTCCAGGTCCAAGTCCAGCTCTAAGTCCAGCTCTAAGTCCAGCTCTAAGTCCAGCTCTAAGTCCAGTCCACTCTGCTCTAAGTCCTCGGTCTCTGACTCCTGAAGTCTCTGCTCTCACTCCTGAAGTTTTCTCTAAAGTCTCTGTGAAATACTTTGACTTAAGACACGCCTCCACTCTCTGTCGGCCAATCAGAGAGCTCTGTTCTGAGATAAATGACTGAAAAAGTGGAGCAGATCTTAGTGTCATTATTGTGGATAAATGATATAAATGATACATTTGTAAATATACATGTGGGTCATCCCGTGTGGTTCCACCCAGAGCCTCCAGGTGGCCCTCTCAGATTTGAATTATTCTTTTCTTTACTTGAGTTCCTCCACTTTTGTAATGAACACATGCAAAGTGATTTGCTCTAACTACATACAGTATATATATATATATATATATATATATATATATATATATATACATATATATATATATATATACTGTATATGTATATATACTGTATATGTATATATACTGTATGTATATATATATATATATATATATATATACAGTATATATATACTGTATAGACCCTTTAACTGCTGACATCATCAGTGACATCAGCTGGAGGCAGGAAGTGATCAAGAGAAATAAGATTAATCTAAAACTAGCGATTTTAAATGTAAAACTACAACTGAAACATGTGGTCCTGTTGTGGCTTAAGGTGCCAGACAAGATGAATGACATTTGAGACGATAAAATAAGATTTATCTGATATTTCCAAAAACAGTTAGACATTTGTTTATCGTTACTATGACAACAGCTACAATGGAAATAGATAGGAATCGAGCTTCCCGCCTCCAGCTAAGCCCGGAATGTTTACAAACAATTAAAGGGTCTATATATATATATACTGTATATATATACTGTATATATATATATATATATATATATATATATACTGTATATATATATATATATATATATACAGTATATACTGTATATATATATATATATATACTATAACCCTAACCCTGGGTCATATTTTGCATAGCACAGACTTTGAGACTTTAAATAACCGCACACACATCCCCCTCCCTAACCACGCCCCCGTCGTTCTGCGTTTCAAACACGTTTCTTTAGCCCCGCCCCCTGGTCAATGGTCATCGTGTATTTCCCATGTCTTGATGTTTCTATATTTGTGCTTAACTTAACCTGATTGTAATTTCGCATTATCTTCTTTTGTAAGTTTGAGTTGCCTTGTGTACGAAATGCGCTGTATAAATAAAGTTGCCTTGCCTATGTAGAACTAAACAAAGACACAAAGTTGTTTTGATGCAGAAACTTTATTAAAACATGGTTCGTACAAAAGTCATGATAAATAATAAATATTAAATATAAAATAAATAATGTAATAAATAAAATAAATAAATAAATATAAAACTTTGGTGTCGCTCAAGGTCACAGGTCAGAGGCGGGGCCAGGCCTCACAGGTCAGAGGCGGGCCAGGAGTCACAGGTCAGAGGCGGGGCCAGGCCTCACAGGTCAGAGGCGGGGCCAGGAGTCACAGGTCAGAGGCGGGGCCAGGAGTCACATGTTAGAGGCGGGGCCAGGATCACATGTTAGAGGCGGGGCCAGCTGTAGCAGTGTGCTGTTTCCTGAGGGACGTCCTGAGGATGAACATGAGGTCACGACGGAGCACATACCAGCCACAGGTGTCCTGCACAAACACGGAGACAACACGTCAATAACATGGAGATAACACGGGAGTAACATGGAGATAACACGGGAATAACATGGAGATAACACGGATAACATGGAGATAACACGGGAATAACATGGAGATAACACGGGAACTGGATAACATGGGATAAAGGGTAACATGGAGATAACACGGGAATAACATGTAAATAACCCTTTTATTCCAGTGATGGAAGTTTATTTGTTGTAGTTATGGTGCGTTCAAGGCGGTAAATTTCCCTCCTCCCACTTGGAGCCGCTGGAAATGGCAAATACAACTTATAACCTGGAGATGTCCAGACTGCTCTGAGTTTAGATCCAGATGAAGACAGTAACGGCGCCCCCCAGTGGAGGAGCAGCTCATGATGAAACTGTAACTGCATCAGTCACTTCAGTCTCAGCTTTAACTTTATGTTTTTAATTATCTCTGGTTAGCATCGTATGGGCTAACTGTTGTAGCATTAGGCGTTTTGTTACAGACGAGTATCAGTGTAACATCAGGGATAACTAACCCCGCCCCCTCACCCTAACCCCGCCCCCTCAGACTCACCTGTTTGTTTAGCAGGGCTGTGACATCACTGAAGTACGGCTCCAACTGTCCAGAGGAAACTCGCTCTGAGAACTGAAACAGAAACAAAGGATTAATACGACTGCAATACTAATACTGTGTACTACTGTGTACTACTGTGTACTACTGTGTACTACTACTACAAACACCGATACTGGTACTATAACTACTATTACTGCAGATACAAGGTATTACGGACAACGTTAATACTGACATTACTGATACTTGGAGCAATAGTATCAATGTCAGTAGTAGCAGTATTACTATTGTAGTAGTATTGTAGTAGTGATTGCAGTAGTGTAGTATTATAGTAGTATTGTAGTAGTGTAGTATTATAGTAGTAGTAATAGTAAAGTACTCACACAGCGATGCTCCAGGAGTTGGTAAAGAACGTTTTGAAAATTGTCTAATTTCCCGTCGTCCACGAGACTCCGCCCACGCCCAGATCTGGTTGGTGCAGGTCGAACACATTCCCCGCCCCCTGCAGCGCCTCGTAGACCAATCGCAGCGAAGACGAACACTGGGGACCAATCAGAGCAGAGCGTTGGTTCAATGTTGAGAGAAACGTTTTACAAAAGTAACGAGTTACAAATATAACGTTACTGACACAAATAATACTTTCATTACATTCAAATAACGTTACTGACACAAATAATACTTTCATTACAATTCAAATAACGTTACTGACACAAATAATACTTTCATTACAATTCAAATAACGTTACTGACACAAATAATACTTTCATTACAATTCAAATAACGTTACTGACACAAATAATACTTTCATTACAATTCAAATAACTGGAGGAATGGTTTGTGTTGAACATCTGCTGTCTATAACTGATGTCAAAACAAAACTATAATAATTACTATTTCACTTTATATTTTTTATATTAACTCAGAAGTAACTCAGAAGTAACTCAGAAGTAACTGAGCTACACAAACATATTACACACTCATGTAGGATATATGATCATGTTAAAGGAAGTCGCCCACACTGGTCATAAGTGAGATCAGAGTCACTTATGACCAGTGTCTCGTGAAGCGAAACATCAGCGACACAAACGTCGTCAGTTTGAGTTTGAACTTTATTTAAACCCCGCCCCTGCAGGAGGGCGGGGTTTAAATAAATAAATAATGGGCCGTACCTGACTGTGATTGGCCGAGATGTTGCCGGGCAGAGTCACGTTGTTGTTGTAGAAATGACACGCAGAGGGAAACGTCGACCCCTGCAGGACACACACGGGATTACATTATTCATCACATCAGTAACAGTAGAAGTATTTGTAAACAGTAGTAGTATAAGCAGTAGTTATAGTAGTAGTTATAGCAGTAGTAGTTATAGTAGTAGTAGTAGTTATTTTAGTAGTAGTTATAGTAGTAGTAGTAGTTATAGTAGTAGTAGTTATAGTAGTAGTAGTTATAGTAGTAGTTATAGTAGTAGTTATAGCAGTAGTTATAGTAGTAGTTATAATAGTAGTTATAGTAGTAGTAGTTATAGTAGTAGTTATAGTAGTGGTTTCAGTCGTAGTAGTTATAGTAGTAGTTATAGCAGTAGTTAAAGTAGTAGTTTCAGTCGTATTAGTTATAGTAGTAGTTATAGCAGTAGTTATAGTAGTAGTAGTTAAAGTAGTAGTTTCAGTCGTAGTAGTTATAGTAGTAGTTATAGTAGTAGTTATAGCAGTAGTTATAGTAGTAGTAGTTATAGTAGTAGTTTCAGTCGTAGTAGTTATAGTAGTAGTTATAGTAGTAGTTATAGTAGTAGTTAAAGTAGTAGTTTCAGTCGTAGTAGTTAAAGTAGTAGTTTCAGTCGTATTAGTTATAGTAGTAGTTATAGTAGTAGTTATAGCAGTAGTTATAGTAGTAGTAGTTATAGTAGTAGTTATAGTAGTAGTAGTTAAAGTAGTAGTTTCAGTCGTAGTAGTTATAGTAGTAGTTATAGCAGTAGTTATAGTAGTAGTTATAGTAGTAGTTATAGCAGTAGTTATAGTAGTAGTAGTTATAGTAGTAGTTTCAGTCGTAGTAGTTATAGTAGTAGTTATAGTAGTAGTTATAGCAGTAGTTATAGTAGTAGTTATAGCAGTAGTTATAGTAGTAGTAGTTATAGTATAGTTTCAGTCGTAGTAGTTATAGTAGTAGTTATAGTAGTAGTTATAGCAGTAGTTATAGTAGTAGTTATAGCAGTAGTTATAGTAGTAGTTTCAGTCGTAGTAGTTATAGTAGTAGTTATAGCAGCAGTTATAGTAGTAGTTATAGTAGTAGTAGTTATAGTAGTAGTTATAGTAGTAGTTTCAGTCGTAGTAGTTATAGTAGTAGTTATAGTAGTAGTTATAGTAGTAGTAGTTATAGTAGTAGTTTCAGTCGTAGTAGTTATAGTAGTAGTAGTTATAGTAGTAGTTATAGTAGTAGTTATAGTAGTAGTTATAGTAGTAGTATAGTAGTTTCAGTCGTATATTTGTAAACAGTAGTACCACGTTTCTCAGCAGAATCAGCGCCTCCAGGACGGCGTCTCCGGGGGGCGGGCACCTGTTGCCGTGGAGACGAGGCCGAGCGTCGCCGTGGGAACAGGTCAGAGCCAGCAGCATCAGCACCACAGCTCCAGCAGGGGGCGCCGTCTTCATCATCTGACCAGAGGAAACAAAAACACACCGTCAGAGACTTTAGGAGTTTGTCTCTAAGTCTCAGTCCGTCTGTGGTCCCCCCGAGACCACCCCCCGAGACCTCCCCCGCCCCCCGAGACCACCCCCCGAGACCTCCCCCCCCGCCCCCCCGAGACCACCCCCCCGAGACCTCCCCCCCGCCCCGAGACCCCCACACGCCCCCCGAGACCCCCCGAGACTGACTCCCCCGGGCCGCTCTGTCCTTGAGCCTGTCCTCACTCCTCCACACGTCTCTACAGTAAATCTCTCTGAGGCTTCGGTTTCTCGTCTTTGCTTCAGTTTCATTAAAGTTTCGTCTCCGTCTGAAACTCTCGTCGATCAGAGACATAAATATGAGAAGAAGAAAAATAAGGCATAAAAGGCCCAGAATGTCCCATATTTCCAGCGAGTCAGATTCTGCTTTTGTGACACATTTGTTACAAAGACTTTTCCACAGGGATTTTCACATATGGTTCAGTCCGAGGCTGTAAAGTTTAAAGTGTGGAGATAAAGTCGCTCCAATGTGAGCAATTATTTGGAGAAAATGAAACGACAATTTCCAAAATAAATCTGAGACATTGTGAAATAATGAAAGATGGGAAAGTTGGAAAGTAATGGAGGTTTAAATGTTAGACTAAACAAAACCTGCAAAAGAAAAGAAAGAGTTTTGCCCAAAGTGTCTCGTCCTAAAGTCATTGATTCATGATTATGATTGTTATGTTTTAGTAAAATCCAAACGCTGGACGTGTTTTCATCCACAGTGAGTCTGATCTCACAGCAGGACAGAGGAACCTTCTCACATCCAGGGCCACATCAGTTTGTATTAAGTTCTCTGAGGGCCAAACATAAACACTGAGGAGGATCAGGATCTGATCTTCTTCACGAGGATGAACTTTGGCTCGTGTGAAACTCCAACCCAAACTCTGACCAAGAGCCTTCATTTGTTTCTTTGGTGTCACGGAGATTTGCTTCATCAGAACTAATCATTCGTCCATTTGTCCTGGAGTCAGATCCACCTTCCTGTTAGCGGTCGTCGTGACTGGTCCATCAAGTCACATGACCCTGAACTATATTCAATATGAACAAAGCCTGGGGGTCACATGGTCTCGCCCTGAGGTTCCTCACCCCTGACTTCAGCCTGCCAGGACACCTGAGGGTGAGTTTTCTTTCTGCTGACTCATCTGCTCCTTCAGCTCAGACCAAACCTGAGCTGGAGCTCCTTCACGACCTTCAGAGGAGGATCAGGGCCAGAGGAGCTTCTGTTTGAGCTGAAGTGAAACTCTGAGTCAGACCTAAACTGATCAGAAACATCACAAACGTAAAAAGACCGCTCTGAGTCAAACATCTGAAACATCTGCGGCTGTTGGTGAATATTAAAGAGGAAACCACAGAAGAAACCACAGCTCATGCCAGTCAGAGGAGACGAGGAGCTGAGTCACTTTAACATCTCCATCGTCTCCTCTGAGGTGAATATTAAAGAGCAAACCACAGAAGAAACCACAGCTCCTGCCAGTCAGAGGAGACGAGGAGCTGAGTCACTTTAACATCTCCATCGTCTCAAAGCACAGGAGCAGCGTCGCCTGAACATCTCGCTCTGAAACATCTCGCTCTGTTTTTCCGTTGTCGATCTTCACTCTTCTCTGACCTTTCCCTCCGTGAGCTTCAGGACGTCGTCACGGAAACGGTTTCAGAGACGACGACCTGATGAAGCTCATGGAGGAAAGTGTTTCCTAACGTCGAGATCTGGCGTCGCGCTGAGTCAGGGGGGCGGGGCCTCGGCGTGCGGTTAACGAGACGTTTAACGCGGAAAACGCCGTGACGCGGCGGCATCGCGTCGTCACGGAAACGTAACCCTAACGTTCCTCTGGTCAAAGGTCGATCATCACGAGACGAACAACAGGACGAGGACGAGACTTTAAGACTTAAAGAAACCAAACACAAACTAAAGAAATAAATATTCAGTTATTTCTCCAAATGCATTTTTCTCACTTAAACTTTACTGAACGATATCGTGAAGGTTTTTTTAATCTCTAACCTGATTTATTGAATTTTGAATTTTAAAAAAAGGCAAAATTTCTATTTTTACAGATTTTACCTTTAAAAAAACTAACCCCAAAACCGTCTGAAAAAATATAATGTCACAAAATAAAAACATTTAAACCTGACTCTGAACATCATTCAGTTTGTCGCCGAAATATGAGGAATTTTGAGCTTTTTAGGCAAAAAAAAAAAAGTCTTATTTTGAATTGAAACAATGTGACTGAAAAGTTTACTAAACGTTTCCCTAATGTTTTAATTATTTTTTATTAACAATTTTCTCTCACTTCCTTTTTAAATGAACAAGCAGGACACTAAGTAAATACAAACAGACTCAGTGCATAAACCCTGCACACACACAACAAAGACACAAAGACACAACAAAGACACAACAAAGACACAAAGACACACTAAAGACGCAGCTCACATTAACATCGGCCTCAGCAGGAGGTCCACATTGACCTCACAGATGCTGCAGGTCTAACACTTTAAACATCACTAAACATCTGCCCAGGAGTTACTGACTAACAAACAGAAACGAGGGAAACATTTGGAAATTCAAAACCAACAAGAAACTTTGGAGCAAAAAACTTTGGACAATTTCTGCCAAAAACTGAACTTTGGGATTTTGAACAAATGTAACAGTAGAAAAGATTAAACCTGAGTGAGATGTTCTTCAGTTCCTTTAGTTTTAGAGAAAAACATCACTCACCTCAGGCTCAGCTCCGGGCAGTGACGGCGAGGTCGATGGTTCGGTCTCAGATGGTCTTCAGTGTCTGGTCTCAGGTTCGTGTCTGGTCTTCAGTCTCTGGTCTTCAGTCTCTGGTCTTCAGTCTCTGGTCTTCAGTGTCTGGTCTTCAGTGTCTGGTCTTCAGTGTCTGGTCTCAGGTTCGTGTCTGGTCTTCAGTCTCTGCTTGGTGAGTTTATAAATGCTTCATCCTGAGCTTCAGTCTTTCTTAAATCCTGCATCGATGGAAACTGAAACTCCTTTTCACTTTCACTCTTAGGATTTTTTTTCTGAATTTCATTTTTCCTCGAGTTCAAACTGACAAAAGTCCGGTTTGTCGAGGAAACCACAGCCCCCCTCTGACGTGTGGCACGGGTTCGATTCCACAGCAGCAGGAAGCTGTGGGAGGGCATCAGGGCTAAACTCTTTACAGACTTTAGAAACTTCAGTCCAGGAGTGAAACAAACACAGAAACCACAACAGTCACACATGGAAACAAGCACATTTAAATAATACAAATGTTCAGCTTTACCCAAATCTAAAGCTGCTGGACTGGAGAACAGGGTAACGCTTCATTTGAAAGCTAAGACCTAAACTGTTCTTAACTCTTTAGTCAACATTAATGATAAAGAAAAGATCAAACATGTTTAACCTTTTCTCCAGCTTTACCCAAATCTAAACGCTTTTGTCCTTTTATAAAATGTTTTATTGTTGCTTTTCTGGTCTGTTTTCTCTGTTTTAACACTTATTATCAAGAAGCTTTTAGATTTGGGTAAAGCCAAACCTGAGAGAATGTGCTCGGATCAGACGGAGGTTTAGACGTTCATTTCTGTAAAGCCTGTTTTCATAATCAGTGTCTGTCAAAACATAAAGATTAGAAACACCTCACACACGTGTTCATACAAACACACACGTGTTCATACAACACACACGTGTGTTTATAAACACACACGTGTTCATACAAACACACGTGTTCATAAACACACACGTGTTCATACAAACACACGTGTTCATAAACACACGCTGCTCCAGTTCATTTGCAAAGCTCTTTTTCATGTTCATGTTTTAATTGTATGCTACATATATATATATATAATGTATATATATATATATATAATATATATATATATATATATATATATATATAATGTGAAAGTATCTAAGTATCAGATTACTGTACTCTGAACAAAGTAACGGAACAGTAACTAAATACACTTTACTCAAGTATTCAGTAACTAAATGCACTTTACTCGAGTATTCAGTAACTAAATACACTTTACTCGAGTATTCAGTAACTAAATACACTTTACTCGAGTATTCAGTAACTAAATACAGTCACTGATTTGTTACTATTTGTTCGATGACAAAATGTAAATAAGGTTCAGATCCAGGTTTAAACGTTTGTTTGTTTTTCAGGCAGATTCTGGATCTGGGTTAGTTTCAAAATAATACGTTTGGTGGAAAAATCTAAATTTTGCATTTTTTTTATTAAAAAGTCACTAAATCAGGTTAAAAATTAAAGATAAAAACCTTAAATGTTTTTCTGTGAAGTTAAAGCGACTAAAGTGCAGATGTTAAAGTCGCACTAATGACCTCGAAAAGACGATTCTCCAAATAAATCTGAGTCAGTGAATAATAAAACCTGTTTTTATGAAGATCAGGTTTGTTTCAGGTAAAGTTTAAATCTGTGTCGTTATTAAAACAATAATCTTCTGTGTCGACGGAGCTGCAGCAGTGCATTGTGGGAGCTGCAGTCTTTCTGAGGCGGCAGTGGATGATGTCACTTCCTGTGAGTCTGGAAATAGAAACAGAAACAAGAGTTTGAGGAAACGAAACGTTCACAATAAAACCGTGACTTTCACAATAAAACAACTTTCACTCTGAGGCGGAAATAATGAGAGAAAATACTACAGAAAATACTACAGCGATGACAAAGTACTGCAGTAACAGTCAGGGAAAGTACTGCAGTGATGAAACTAATGAAAGTGAATCATGTTGTGTGTGTTGTGTGACTAACTGAAGTGTTGTATTACTTTAAGACACTAAACATTAAACTAAGTGACTGTAGCATTGTTTAACCCCTTAACCCCCACCTGAACCAGGGACAGTGCGGCTTTATCCAAATCTAAAAGCTTCTTACAGCCCATAGGCCAGATGAACAGCTCATTTGAAAGCTAAGACCTTCATAAGTGATCTCAGATGTTTCCTCGTGTTCCATGTTGCCCAGTTGTCGTCACGGTTTGTTGTTGCGTTTTCCTCTTTATGGTAAATTAGTTTTATCATAATGAGGTGGTCATTTTTTTTTCTTCCCGAGCTCCTAAAATGAGCCACAGACACTTTTATTAAAACCAAATATTCCAGACAGTTGTTTGTATATTTTACTGCACAAAGTACTTGTAACTGAGGTGAACATTCTGCCCGTCCCTGTAGTTTTGCCTAAGCCAATCACGGTTGGCTATACCTATGACATCACTGCTTGTTCCTTATTTATTTATTTGTAAACTCTCAGGACTCTTGTTGTGCTAGCTGTAGCATTAGCATTTGCCTAGCCGCACTCCATTCATTTGTAGGGGCACGATTAGCTCACCTGTTAGCATTAGCCTAGCCGTTCCCTGTGTATTTGTATGGGACTGGTTAGCCTAATCGGTTAGCCTGTTTCTACCAAAGTCATGACTGTTAAAGGAATCACTGTGACGTCAAATGTTCATGTTTGATGTTTATGGAAGCATGTTGCCAGGTAGTGTTTGTTTAGTGATGTTTTACATGTTTTATATTAGTCTGTAGTTTTAACTGAAGTAAATGGTGCAATGGAACTGTATGATCTGTTTCTATTGTTAAATGTTGAAATGAATAGGGTGTTTTCACAGACGTCACAGATCTGGTTCAGACCCGGATGTGCTGGAGATACAGCTCAGGCCAATTAACCAGACGGATGATCAGTTTTGGACAAAAACACAAGGTTTCGCGATAAACCCTCGAGATCGGACCCAAACGTCTCACACAGTCGACCAGTTGTGCAACGAAGACTGAATGCAAAAAACAAACAACGTTTTATATACAAACTTAAGTTAACTGGATGAAGTTCCATAGGAAACAAAAGCTAATGCCAGTTTGTTTAGTGCCGATCTTGCAATCCTCCCGTAAGTGAATCCATTTTCTCATCAATATTTGAGATCATGCTCTTTATACGAAGTTGACATTACACTCTTAGAAATGTGTGTAATATTTAGTTTTGGTAGATTTCCCGCCTCTAACTAGAGGTCATGTTGGAATTAACATTGCCAATTGAAAATGTTAAATAAACTTTTTTACACAGAGGCTTAACTCTGTTCATTAAATGTAAATCCACAAACCGGCTACAAATGAGCTGCGCAAATGCAGATGTTATCCAGATTGTTCCCGTCCAAATTCTGACTGAGGCTGCAATCTATCGTCTCCTTTATTTACATAATTGTTCTGTCTGTCTGCACAACTCTGGGTAAACGGTAATCCTGCAAAGTAGTTTCTCTGTCTGATGTATTGTGACAGCCAAGAACACGACAATAATGAACAATTTTGCTGTTTCCAACATCGCTGTACTGTTTGTTTTGATGGCGAGTACATGGGTGAGTATCGCCATCATGTCTGACCTCGGAAAAGTGATGTCACGGGCAAACACTCTGCACTGAAAGAAAAGATTCATGGGCCAGCTGATGAAGCTTAAAATTAAATGCTTTTTGAACTTAAAAATATACAAATCCTTTGTGCTCTTAACTATATCAAATTGAAGAATAAACAAACTAAGTTGCACTGGCTCATATCATTCAAACGTGTCTCATCTTAAATACGTGTCGTTTATCAGAATAATTCGTTTACAAGTGTTTTCAAAAAAATGGAGTTGATAAATAAGCAGCAGGGGGCAGCACTACGAACCATCAGCTGAATCAGTGCCTACAGGAGCAGCAGAAGAAGGAAGGGGAGGGGCCATGAAAGATTCAACGAACGATAGCTGAACTTATGTTTTTCACCAGCAGACCCTTATTTTTGGATTAATGGGTGAGTACTTTTTGTTTACTTTGATATTTAGTACATTATTTAGTACATTACCTGTACAGAGTGTTGAATTTGGTGCAATAGCACACATTATCCGTTTTTTTGTTTTTGTCTTTGATTCTTGATTTTGGAGACAGTTTGACTGTTATATAAGTTTACTAAATTGTTGCATGAGTTTTATCTACAGTATGTCCATTTATGTCTTACAATACACTGTTGGTTAAAGTACACATTTATTATTATTGATTTTAGTTTGTGTTTCCTTCATTATGACTAATTTCTGTGTTTTATTTAGAGAATTACAACGTTGATTTCAAGACGATGTTTATGGAAAAACTTGACAAATGTCCAACAATCCTGAGGATGATGTTGGCTGAAGGTGGAGAAGACAGACAAGTTACATCAGGTAAGATTTAAATTAGGTTTAGTCATTTCACTTGTTCATTGTTTGGGTTGTTAAAATAATTTACACATTTTTTGCTACAATTATTATTATATTATTATTATTTTTGTAATAACTTTATATTCTCCATGCAGATTAGAATAAGTCCATCAGGGGACGGTGGGAGTTTTCAGGCCGTCATGATCCAGCTCAGAGGAGGAGGATCTTCTGGGAGCAGTTGGTAAGTTTCTATCCCTACACTGTTTACACCAGTATTAAGAGACACTTTCATGGCTCTTATTAGATTGTTCCAACACCTTTATTGGCTCTATATTATGAAAGTCGTTATTTCATTCTAAATAGAACCTTCACATTCTGTACTGAGTGTCACATACCAGTAATGCTGCAGACAAGCTTGGGGTCACAACTAAAAAAATGTTGAGAACCACACATATGTTATGTTCATGACATTCTATAATGTGATGTCATTATTTCAGATGGAGGGGAGGAGCCTATATAACTCTATGGGAGAGACACTTATTGAAATCTCCAAATGACCCTGATCATTATTTATTAGTGACTGGATCCACAAACCTAATATTCACCTTTTGACAGGAAGTGCTTTAGCAAACCAAGACCAAGCACATCATTTTGATTATTGTTGAACTTTGTGACAGTTTTTTGGGGCCTATAGGTTCAAATGACATCACAACAATAAAAACGGTGTAAACCTGAGTTGGTGAACAGGTAAGAATTCTATTGTGTTACTATGGTAACCATCAATGCTCCTGGACTTATCTCTGTAATGGCTGGACCGATACACATGAAACAAAATGGTCACACGGTTTATTGTTCAGCACAAGTGGGTCTGAAGTGTTTACAATATTCAAAATAATGTTATATAAGCAATTCATTTAGGATTTTACAGTGTATAGAGGTTATGCATGTGATGTCCATTATGTAGCAACAGCATGGCAGATAGCGTCCATCACTGCAACAGAGCCAAATACCAAATGAGTGTCAAGTCTGAATTGTTTTCGGTGACTTCACACTCTGTACATAATGCTGAAGGTTATGTTTTGAATTTAGAAAGTTTATTCAATGAACTAAAACAACAATTGTAATACACAGGACGACGGCAGGAACGGTGCCACAGAAAGTGCAACGCAGAATACCATGAAGACCCATGAAAACTGCAGAGAGAACCAACTACTAAAGCTTCACTCGTCACTGAAGCGACTGCAGTCCTGGAAGCCTCTGATGTTCTGCACTTTACTCATGTCAAACCTCTGCTACACCAAACAACTGAAGATCTTTGTCTTAGTTTCTTCACATACCCTGGATCACTGAGCCTGGGGTATGACCACAGTTTTGGAACCAGTTTTCTAAAATCAATGTCAAATGCCAAGTTGGACTTGTTCTTGGTTTAAAACGTAATATTGTGTTGGACCATTACATTCTTCAATTTAAAAAAGTGTTTTTGTAATTGTTTGCATATAGGCCTGTTTGTAGAACGATTGACAGCTTAATAAAATTGTAATTTTTTTTTAAAATAAATACGTTGTTCAAACTTAAATAAAATGAGTGTCAGTTTATGGGATATTTGAGCTGAGCTAAATCAATGATGTTTGGGGGAAATGGCTGAAATTCTATATTGTTACAACTCAATTTAACAAAAAGAATCATTAAATTCAAGCTGGCTGAACTTAAAATAAGAACGTTTTCTTGTTTTATATAATTAAGGTGATAAACAATACTACATTTACAATGAATCACACAATTTGATAGTGTTGGTCCAAGTATAAAAACGTATCGCAAAAGGTTGCGGTAATTTTATGAAGTTGAGCCAGTGAATTATTTCTTAGAGTGATATAGTATATAGTATATAGTACAGTGAGAGCAGACTGAAGCTAATGCTAATAAAGTATGATTTACTGGGACTGAGTTACGGCTCTGCAGGCCTCGCCTAAAGCATCACTCTGTCCTGCCAGTAGGGGGCTCTCTTTCCCCTTGCTCACCACACACACTGAGTCTCTCTATCACGAGCTCTCACTTCATCCCCCTGGACAATATCAATAAACCCAGACTGTGGGCGGGGCTTCATATCGCAGACCATTTGTTATTTCTATTTAGTTTTCCGTTCTAGAGCCGAGTCTAACTCTTCTGACACTGGCTTTATGAGCCTTTACTGTTGTAGTTTAGCAACGCACTTGCTACATACTGCAGTAAAGGAAAGTACTGCAGTAAAGGAAAGTACTGCAGTAAAGGAAAGTACTGCAGTAAAAGTACTGCATTAAAGGAAAGTAATGAAAGTACTACAATAGAAAAAATGCAGAAGTAAATCTAGGTAATTCCTCCAGGATCTGACAGTAAAAGCTTAGCCTCATTAATATGCACACAGCCTCATTAATATGCACACAGCCTCATTAATATGCACACAGCCTCATTAATATGCACACAGCCTCATTAATATGCACACAGCCTCATTAATATGCACACAGCCTCATTAATATGCACACAGCCTTATTAATATGCACACAGCCTCATTAATATGCACACCGCCTCATTAATATGCACATAGCCTCATTATTATGCACACAGCCTCATAATATGCACACATATAGAGCTGAATAGACATGTTTTCTTGTTTGGATTAGTTGTTGTTGATCAATATAACCTTTGACCTTTGACCATATTTAAGTCGCCTTTGGTTTGTGACTTATTTATCAAAGTATATCATTTGCCATGTTTGTTTTCAGACTGGCGGCCGCTAGAGGGCGCTCTAGGCTTGTGCACCAGTATCTGTTTGTTTCCTCAGGTTACTCTGAGGAAACAAACAAAGCTCGAGGCCACAGCGAGAGGAACGAGGTCATAAAGAGGTCAGATCAGCAGTTTCTCCTTTAGGGGAAAGTCCAAACATCGTGACAGTTCCTTTAATAAGAAGCGACAGATTATAATATGTTGTTTCTACTTTACTTTCCTGAAAAAACATCTGAGTAAAGTTTTATTACAATCATTATTGAAAACAATGGAATCTAGTCACAAAATCCATGTACGGGTTCAGTTGTTTGAATGTTTTTATTATTATCAAATATTTATCATTTTCTGCTTATTATTTGTTTCTTTGGTAACATTTAGTGAAGAAGATGAAACCTGAAAAGGATAAAAGATGACACACAGATCGTCTTTGCATGTTTATAATGTTTACATCAGAAAATACATCGATACAAAATATTGGAGTAAAAATGTCCCAGATAAATGCAGCAGATGTGACTCTGGTGTGAGATCTGTGTCGTCCCAAACAAAACAGAGGATAATGAAGGAAAGGAAATCTGTGACTGCACTTTTGCTCCGTGGCTTTATTACTATATTCACTTTATATTTGGCCAAAAGTAACTCAGCTACATTTCTGAAACAGTAACATGTAACACAAAGCTATGACTATACAATATATTAGAGTTTTAAAGTAACTCGTATCTCCCCACATCTTCACATGAATAAAATAAACATTAAATATGTGACCAAATAAAATAAATGCAATACATTAATAAAAGGACTTTTAAAACTTTGGATTATAATCGATGACTGACGGCCCGCTCCCGTCCACTCTGGTCTGGTCCTGGTTCAGTCAAAGCCTAAACCTGGAGAAAAACACACAGCGTTAGTGTGAATGATAAGTCCTGGTCCTGGTCTGGTCTGGTCTGGTCCTGACCTGACTCCTGGGACAGCCGTTCTGCCAGGTAGTTATTGCCCATTTCACGAAGGGTCCGGATGGTTGCAGCCAAGGCGTTAGTTGTTAAACTGTCGACAATGACCTGGTGATTAGAGGTAAGAATCAGGACGACCTAGTGGTTAGAGTTGGTATTTTAATCCACAACATAATCCAATGACTCTGCTGTGTATTGAACATGTTAAACCCATAGACCGTTAAAAAGAATAGACTCCGCCTCCTCACTCCTCCCCGTTTACCATAATGACCATGAGGGGGAAATCATGGCGGATTTACAGACTCCTCCTCCCCAGCTCTGACGAAGCATGTTCCTAATAAGGGCAAAAGGGCCCTTGCTCGCCCTTGCGTGACGTGTAGCTCGCGCAGCTCCAATGCTAACAGTCCGACCTCCGTTAAGTAGGAGATAAAAAAAATTTTCAAATACCAGCCTGGTTTCTTTTTTTGTGACTAACCCAGCGTTATCTCAGGAGGAATATGTAGCCGTATTAAGTGTTAAAAAAATAGAAACCAGGCATTAAGTTTTTTTTAACGTGTCTAAAGTCCAATGCTTTTCAATGGGGGCCTAGCGATGATATGGAGGTACTACAGCAATGGCGGCCTCCAGTATTGCGGTCATAAAGCAGAGAGCCAGCGGCCATTGGTTAACCCTCAGGGCACCCTAGGGCCTTTTTTGTGGCCTTTGACATTTTCATTTTTATGGCATTTTTTCTGTGTTCAGTGGATGTTCCTCAAATTTCCCTCAGGATAATCATTTCTGGAGAAGTTCATTTTGGCTATTTCAGTTTTTTTATATTAGCTTCCCAGAGCTGGTGCTGAAAAAAATCACACATAACACCCTAAGGCCACAAAAGTGGCCTCTACTTTCAACATCCATAAAATTTTTGTACTTTCATATTTTTTTCTACTTTAAAAACTCAGAATCATAGAACTACTTCTGCTTGACACATATATACCAAATATTTGTAAATTTTTAATGATTTTTAACCCTTTATCGGCCAAAATGCACACAAAAGTTCACTGTCATGCAAGTATTTGTGATACCTAAACAGGAAACTTTTTTAAATGCATTCCAAATTGAATGAGGTGTTTAGTTTTATTAGGCCTTGGGTCAAAGTTGAGTGGTAAAATTATTTTTTACAGGTTTTTTGTTTTTCTGTAGTGACAGATTTTCATAAAAAATCACACATAACACCCTAAGGCCACAAAAGTGGCCTCTACTTTTAACAGCCATAAAATCACTATACTTTCATATTTTTTCACACTTTAAAAACTCAGACTCATAGATCTATGTCTGCTTGACACATACATACCAAATATCTGTCATATTTTTATATTTTTAACTCTTTATGAGCCAAATGCATTCTTAACTCCTCATTTTTGCTCTTGCAGCGTCAGTAATACTTGTATAACCTTTATAAATGTGATTCAAATTGAATGAGCTTCATTTGTTCATTTGCCCTAAGGGTTGGTCACACAATGGTAGTAACCTTGTTTTTAACAGTTGTTAAATGTTTCTGTAGAGCCACACTAAAATGAACAAAATGCTGTTATCCCATTGAAATCAATACAAATGTTCCACAGAAACTCTGTCTTCTGTGGTTTTATCTCAGGAGCAGTTTGCAAATGTGGGAACATTTTTATATGAGTTGGATGACTGTGCATAAGATAAACATTTGGAGGGTGTTGGTGTGGTGTAGTGAGGGGGGATTTGGGGGTGTGGTGTAGTGAGGGGGGATTTGGGGGTGTGGCGTCAAAAGCCTTTCCTCTTTGAAGAAACAACTAAACACAACAGCAATAACAACAGTAAGAAAATGTAAACAAAAGCGTGTAGTGTTATGGTTTTCACACAGTGTTTCACAGGTGCACTGGGCACGATCCAAAAAACTTAATTTGGTCTTTGTGTGTTAACTTGCAAACGATTTCTTTTAGATCAGACCAGTGTGTTTTTTTTATTCCTAACAGTTTCTACTGCTCACTTTCTGCAGAGTTGGTCACGTTACTGTGACTTGCCTTGTCAGCTCAAAACTTCATGTGACCAACTCTGAGGAAGATTGCAGAAAGTGAGCAGTGGAAACTGTCAGGGATAAAGAAACCACACTGGTCTGATCTAAAAGAAAACTTTAGCAAGCTCTGGGCACTATATAAGAGCAGTGGGACAATGAGGAGACATTTGAAGATACATCATGAGGCTTTGGATGTGATCATGAACTCTGGGAGAGAGGATGAGGAGAAAAATATTAGACCAACGAGGATTCTGATTTAGGGAATGACCAAATGAAATTAAGCTCTGATTCAAGGGAGGACTCATCTGAAGACCACACTGAAGATGGCAGTGTAGAGGAGATTGGGGAAGAATTGAGATGGATATCCAAAAGTGGAAGCATTGTGTGGTACTCGCTCCGGTATGTACTCGCCCCAACAGGATTGTCTCCTGGACATACAGTACTGCCTATGCTGTCACGCGAGTAAGTGATCCTTTGTCTAACATCAGGATGTTTCTAACTGATAAAATAATGAAGCATTTATTATAGCACTTCGGGCCAGATAAAGGTAGAAAAGCGCTGTATAAGTTGAGATCATTTATTGGCAATGACAAACTTGCAAACGTGAAATTGAAAACTGGCGAGATTAGGACATGCTGGAAATCTTGGCTTACGTCGGGCTTCTTTTTCTGTAGTCAGTCCAGGAGACATCCCATTGTCCCACTGCTCTTATATAGTGCCCAGAGCTTGCTAAAGTTTTCTTTTAGATCAGACCAGTGTGGTTTCTTTATCCCTGACAGTTTCCACTGCTCACTTTCTGCAATCTTCCTCAGAGTTGGTCACATGAAGTTTTGAGCTGACAAGGCAAGTCACAGTAACGTGACCAACTCTGCAGAAAGTGAGCAGTAGAAACTGTTAGGAATAAAAAAACACACTGGTCTGATCTAAAAGAAATCTTTTGCAAGTTAACACACAAAGACCAAATTAAGTTTTTTGGATCGTGCCCAGTGCACCTGTGAAACACTGTGTGAAAACCATAACACTACACGCTTTTGTTTACATTTTCTTACTGTTGTTATTGCTGTTGTGTTTAGTTGTTTTTTCAAAGAGGAAAGGCTTTTGACGCCACACACCCCCAAATCCCCCCTCACTACACCACACCCTCCAAATGTTTATCTTATGCACAGTCATCCAACTCATATAAAAATGTTCCCACATTTGCAAACTGCTCCTGAGATAAAACCACAGAAGACAGAGTTTCTGTGGAACATTTGTATTGATTTCAATGGGATAACAGCATTTTGTTCATTTTGTGTGGCTCTACAGAAACATTTAACAACTGTTAAAAACAAGGTTACTACCATTGTGTGACCAACCCTTAGGGCAAATGAACAAATGAAGCTCATTCAATTTGAATCACATTTATAAGGTTATACAAGTATTACTGACGCTGCAAGAGCAGAAATGAGGAGTTAAGAATGCATTTTGGCTCATAAAGAGTTAAAAATATAAAAATATGACAGATATTTGGTATGTATGTGTCAAGCAGACATAGATCTATGAGTCTGAGTTTTTAAAGTGTGAAAAAATATGAAAGTATAGTGATTTTATGGCTGTTAAAAGTAGAGGCCACTTTTGTGGCCTTAGGGTGTTATGTGTGATTTTTTATGAAATCTGTCACTACAGAAAACAAAAAACCTGTAAAAAATAATTTTACCACTAAACTTTGACCCATCCCAAGGCCTAATAAAACTAAACACCTCATTCATTTGGAATATTTTTATAGAAGTTATGCAAGTTTTTGTGATTTCTAAACAGCACGTCAGGGAACTTGTGTGTGCATTTTGGCCAATAAAGGGTTAAAAATCATTTAAAAATTACAAATATTTGGTATGTATGTGTCAAGCAGAAGTAGTTCTATGATTCTGAGTTTTAAAGTATGAAAAAATATGAAAGTATAGTGATTTTATGGCTGTTAAAAGTAGAGGCCACTTTTGTGGCCTTAGGGTGTTATGTGTGATTTTTTTAAGGGTGCCCTGAGGGTTAAACCACTGGTTAGGGGTGGGCCATATCGTTATCGTGATATCATTTTTTATATGGTTGTGGACACGATCTAATGTCTGTTCTGCTCAGCTCCATCAGAGCAGCAGAAACACTGACTGTAGAACACGGGGGCGGGGCTTAAAAAGTCAAATGAAATGAAGGATGTAAAACTGCTGAGTACGAAGTGCAGGGGCAGCATGTCCTCTAGGTGAATGTCTCTGAGCTGTTTGTCACTTTTCCTTCCAGCTTAGAGGACACAGTAGGTCTTCATCTGAAGAGGCTGATCCCTCACAGATGATGTGCTCCTACTGTATGTAAGCTCTGTATCACAGCTTACATGTGAAATGTTCCCACACACACACTTGACTTCCTCCTCCTGTCGCTGCCCTGGCTCTGTGACCTCAGTGTTTAACCTGTGACCTCTTTACTGACCTCTGCCAAATGTTTTTATTGGTTTATTAAGAACAAACATGCGAGTTATGAGAATGGATTGTAAGGGATATAATAGCGTAATTTAGAGATCACTTCTTTTTTCTTTTTCACCGACAACTGACTTTGATCTGTTTATGTTGACACGGTCAACCACCAGTCAAACGGTCATCGGTTCACATCCCTATTACTTATCGCAATATTTAGTGCTTACAGTTCACAATATAGCCTTCGTCACAACGATCAGGTCTTCTTCATTCTCCCTAGAGACAGAAAAGGGGAAATATGCTTTCTGTGTTAGGGCCCTCATGACTGGAATCATCTTCCAGCTTCCATTCGCTCCTCCCCTCGTGTCATGTCCACTGTTTTGTGTTGTACTCCCTCTGTGATGGCGTGTGTGTGTGTGTGTGTGTGTGTGTGTGTGTGTGTGTGTGTGTGTGTGTGTGTGTGTGTGTGTGGTGTGTGTGTGTGTGTGTGTGTGTGTGTGTGTGTGTGGTGCGTGCGTGCGTGCGTGCGTGCGTGCGTGCGTGCGTGCGTGCGGCGTGCGTGCGTGCGTGCGTGCGTGCGTGCTGCGTGCGTGCGTGCGTGTGGTGTGTTTGGTGTGTTTTATATGACGATATTAGACCGTCTTATGATCTCCAGAGCTGACGGTCTGTCATCCTCTACAGCGAGTGCGTCCTTACAGTTCTGTCAGATCCTTCTCATTTGTTTAATTTAAATCCTGTGTTCACAAATGTTTATCCAGTCTTTAAAATATAAGACTTGTCCACTTTGGTGAATTACTTGGTCAAGTAATAACTTATGGTAACTATCTGCTTCCTGTTTGCCTTTTACACAATAAAAGACACAGTATGTTATGGCTTTAGTCAGACTCTTATTGTGAAAGGGCCAGACACGAACAACGAGCCTTTACCAAACTTGTGTTACTATTTTACTTTGTGTTTTTAATGTATAGAGTTAGTTTGCTGTAGTTCTGAGTCTATTTTTTGCTGTGTTGAATAAATTTGTATATTAATTCAATCTTTTTCTTCTTCAGTGTGTAATTCAATAGTCCGATTAGGTTCATTAGGTCTTCAAATAATTATGTAGCTATTTTCCTATAGACAGATCTTAATTAGTTGGTTTTTCGTACCTGACGGTTTCGGCTACAACTGTGGCCTTCCTCAGAGGTTGTCACGTGATGTTGCTGTGACGTGTCTGGTCAGCTGATTTATACAGTTTTTGGCACTGTCTTCCTGCTTGTGGTAGCAGGCTGACAGCGCCATCTGCAGTCCGACTTCTTCAGAACTGTGTCCCAGATTGCCATCTGATGGATTGGGACAATGCCATGTCATCGGCACCGAGAGCAACAAACACCACCGTTGGATCAGAGAAGCCATCGAGATCCGGAAACGCGCCCCCCAGACTGTGAACCGGGTCGAGGGGGCATACCAACTTTCCCACATCTGGGACACAGTTCTGAAGAAGTCAGACTGCAGATGGCGCTGTCAGCCTGCTACCACAAGCAGGAAGACGGTGCCAAAAAACTGTATAAATCAGCTGACCAGACACGTCACAGCAACATCACGTGACAACCTCTGAGGAAGGCCACAGTTGTAGGCCGAAACCGTCAGGAAAAACCAACACTAAGGTCTGTCTATAGGAAAAATAGCTACAGTGTGTAATTCAAGTTACTTTAATTACTATAAAAAATCGTGATAAAATCGAAATCGGGAGTTTATAATTAAAAATCGTGATTCTATTTTTGTCATATCTCTCACCCCTATTTCACAACATCCTACCGCTGTGCTAAAAGGGGATTAGCCGATATTAGCATTTAGCCGCTGTTAGCGCAGCTTTAGCTGGTGTTAGCATAACATTTACTTGTAGCTTACCTTCATAGTTCGTAGTTTAGCCGTTTATTTTCTGTTTTAATACAGCTTGGCTCCTCTGAATGATTCCATCACTCCCACCAGAGGGCAGCATTTGTCCACATTTGTTCTCATCGCGGCTCTAAAGCGTGCTCCCCTTTGCGGTGCGGGTGTGTGTGTGTGCATGTAGAGTCGATACACGTAGATCGTGGCGTGTGCGGTCAATTAGCGCTATGTGGAATAGCGGCTAAAGTGTATATACTACTTTCTAATTACCTGGGCTATTTGAGGTCTCGAGGCTCCTACAACTTCCGACCTCGGGATCTGAGTATTATACTGCCTTAAGTAAAGATGAACAACTCCAGTTCAGGGTCCACCAGGTCTCTCAGGGCACTCAGGATACGATCCCCCACAGAGGGCTGAAGCCTGGACCAGAGACAGAGACAGGGTCAGTACTGAAGAGTAAATTCATAATACAGAATAATGAAAGAGCAGAGGAAGACCTCGTCTACAAGATCAGGTCAAAATCGCCCTGTGGAAGATCTGCAAAATTACAATATCTATCTCCAAACTCAAGAAATTTGGAAAGAAAATGGTAAATAATGGGGAAAAGTGTTTCTTCTGCCTTTTGTCATCTGTTCAGGACAATGATCTTTGTGAGCATCAAACCAATGTAAATGTAGATGTTTGCAGCTCATTTGTACAGATTTCTTTGTAAAAACATGGTTTCCTCTTCGTTATGGAGAAAGTCTGTATAATATTCAGCCTATTCATTATTGTGCTTAAACCACAGGTTCAGGAGGTTTTAAAAGTGAAGATGAATCAGGCCAGTCTGAGGAGCATCTGAAAGTGTCAGTGAGGAGGGAGTGTTTCCATAAGGAGCTCAGTCTCTGCTGAACTCTCTGACTCCACACCAGGGTGATGTTTTACTGTGTGAGCTTTGTCCTAAATCTATAAAGTATAAAACAGGTCAGTGTTAGAGCCACAGCAGCTTCTGAAAGTTTATTAAAGTCAATCTATGAACTTAAACATTACTCACTTTAGTTACATTTAACAAGATTACATACATTTACATAAGATCCACTAATGCAGCGTCTGTGTGAACTAAAGGAGAAGATAATTAAACACTGATGTTTGTAAAGACTTTAACACATTCTGACATTTGTGCAGATGCTCAGATTAGTGTTTATGTTGTAACTGTCGTTAAACTGGAGTGTTTAATGTATGAAGTAACTTCCTGGCTGTTCCTCCTTCAGTTAGGAAGGTTCAGATCGTCCTGAAAGAGCATCTGAAGCTGCTGAAGCTCACCTCGTCTTTATTGAACAGGGAAATGATCAGAGTTCACTGAAACTATTGTAATTCGTTGTTAAAACTATGAGCTGTGTATCACCGATCTAATAGAACTCAAATGCAACACAGGAAGGAGTAGACGGGAACAGAAAAAGCACCAAACAAAACAAAGAAGGAAAAACAAAATATTCCCAAAAGGACAACAGAAAACAGAATCTCTGGGCAAACAGAATCAGAATCTCTCAGTAATTTCTCAGGCCTTGAAAGTCTCTCTTCACAGATCGACAATCTAGCAAGAGACTGACTGAACTGAGGGAGTATATATACAATATCTATTATTACACATACTTTTTAAATATTGTCTGAAATTAGTGCTATACTGAATTATACATACCTACATAGAAAATGTATATAACTGCGAATCTATTATACATACCTATCAATAATATGTTTTAACTATCAATCAATTATACATATCAATATGTTTCAAAACAAGTATCTATTATAACAAATATGTTCATAATATTGTCTGAAATGACACATTGTTATTGTTTCATATACTGTATGTATTCATGTAAATATCTTGTATAATCTGTGACAAAATAAATATCCTTGCATTGCACTGTCTGCTACTGCTGTATTCGAACGCACTCACTGGCTGCATCACGTTATGAATGGGCACTAATCCCAGCTTCATGATTGGCTGGAGCTCCGTGCCTACGAGGCTCATTGTGATTGGCTGACGCTCTATGCCAACAATACGCGACTGGCCCTGCGAATGAGCCGTGCGTATGTGTCAGAAAGTGTCCAGAGTGTGGTTGGGGTGGGGGTAGGGCGGATCATTTACATACAAACTCACACTGAGAGAGGGATTGTAAACAGCAGGTTTGTTCTTTGCACACAAGCTACCCGAGCCGAGCCGTCCTGCAGCCACACAGTTATCAGCTCAAACTGAACTTTATATGAACAACAGGAATGACAGAGGAATGAGCCACAAACTAAGACTGGAAATCTTTTCATTTGGTCTCACTTTATTTTACTCTGCCCTCGATACAATTCACCAAAATACAGTATATTTCTTGCAATAAACAAGAAATATAATAAAACCCACTTTGTCTCAGTTAAAAATCTAGTTTTTCAAAGAAACAATAGGTGGAAAATGTTCATAAATGAACAGACGACTATGAGGACCCCTCACCGGAGAGCAGGGCGGGGCTTTGTAATGATGATGGTGACAGCCCTATGAGGACCCCTCACCACAGAGCGAGGGCGGGGCTTTGTAATGATGATGGTGACAGCCCTATGAGGACCCCTCACCACAGAGCAGGGGCGGGGCTATGTAATGATGATGGTGACAGCCCTATGAGGACCCTCACCGGAGAGTGGGGGCGGGGCTTTGTAATGATGATGGTGACAGCCCTATGAGGACCCCTCACCGGAGAGCGGGGCGGGGCTATGTAATGATGATGGTGACAGCCCTATGAGGACCCCTCACCGGAGAGCAGGGGCGGGGCTATGTAATGATGATGGTGACAGCCCTATGAGGACCCCTCACCGGAGAGCGGGGGCGGGGCTTTGTAATGATGATGGTGACAGCCCTATGAGGACCCCTCACCGGAGAGCGGGGGCGGGGCTATGTAATGATGATGGTGACAGCCCTATGAGGACCCCTCACCACAGAGCGAGGGCGGGGCTTGTAATGATGATGGTGACAGCCCTATGAGGACCCCTCACTGGAGAGCGGGGGCGGGGCTATGTAATGATGATGGTGACAGCCCTATGAGGACCCCTCACCGGAGAGCAGGGGCGGGGCTATGTAATGATGATGGTGACAGCCCTATGAGGACCCCTCACCGGAGAGCGGGGGCGGGGCTTTGTAATGATGATGGTGACAGCCCTATGAGGACCCCTCACCGGAGAGCGGGGGCGGGCTATGTAATGATGATGGTGACAGCCCTATGAGGACCCCTCACCGGAGAGCAGGGGCGGGGCTTTGTAATGATGATGGTGACAGCCCTATGAGGACCCTCACCGGAGAGCGGGGGCGGGGCTTTGTAATGATGATGGTGACAGCCCTATGAGGACCCCTCACCGGAGAGCAGGGCGGGGCTTTGTAATGATGATGGTGACAGCCCTATGAGGACCCCTCACCACAGAGCAGGGGCGGGGGCTATGTAATGATGATGGTGACAGCCCTATGAGGACCCCTCACCGGAGAGCGGGGGCGGGGCTATGTAATGATGATGGTGACAGCCCTATGAGGACCCCTCACCGGAGAGCAGGGGCGGGGCTTTGTAATGATGATGGTGACAGCCCTATGAGGACCCCTCACCACAGAGCAGGGGCGGGGCTTTGTAATGATGATGGTGACAGCCCTATGAGGACCCCTCACCACAGAGCAGGGGCGGGGCTATGTAATGATGATGGTGACAGCCCTATGAGGACCCTCACCGGAGAGCAGGGGCGGGGCTATGTAATGATGATGGTGACAGCTGTTATGTTGCTCCCTTTAGTGTCAATATGCAAACACTTTTACATTACACACAGAGCTACGCAGACACACGTTTGGCTTACTTCTTTCAATACTTCTTTTTATTCAACACCGGAACTTCACAACTTCCAAACATTAGTTGCCTTGCGCCATCTATCGGTAAACATACTGAGGCTCATACATAACATATCTCCTTCCCGCTAAGATATGTTGTCAGTAAACCAAAACATATTTCCTTTAACAACTTAAAAGATTAATTCTTTTCTTTCTTTTTTAAACATAAAAGGTACATTTCTTTCTCTCCTCTTTTTTTTTAACATTAAACAAAAATGGGAGAATTAGTTTACTTTGATATAACACTCCTAAGTTTTTAGAACTCCCACAAACATGGCTTAATAGCAACCATTACAACTGCTCTCACTCATCACGGTAACGTACTGGTGGTTTGCTAATCCTCACAGGATAGCGTCTTACAGTCTCTGTTACCTGGGTATGTTCTTTAAGTGGTGTTTCAGTGGGTTGTTGTGTTCTTGGTTGTGTGGTGGTTTCAAACAACTGACCAGTATTCTCTGTATGGTGAGATGTACTAGGGCTAATAGTGATGCAACTATCACTCTGAGAAAACAACGGGGACCCACAGGAATGTCCACTGCAGTCTGTTGTGCCCCTGGTCAGCATCTGGTCCACATGGCGTTTCCATACCCCTTGAGTTCCCACATTTACCTTGTATGACACTGGTCCAGTCTTTTCTCTCACCACACCTTGTGTCCACTTATCCTCCCCCTTCCTATAGTCACGCACAAGGACTGGCTCTCCAACATCAAACTGCTGGTTCTTAAAGTGCTGTTGACGCCGTTGCTGTTGAGCATCCTGCACGGCTCCAGCAACACTAGGTTTCAACAAATCCAACCGGGAACGCAACCTGCGTCCAATGAACAACATAGCCGGCGTTTCCTTTGTTGTTGCGTGAGGGGTGTTGCGGTACGTCAGGAGAAACGTATCAAGACGCTGTTGCACTGATGTTGTTCCTCTGGAAGATTTAAGGCGTGTTTGAACGTCTGCACGAAACGCTCTGCCAAGCCATTAGTGGCAGGATGGTATGGCGCTGAGCGGATGTGTCTGACTCCATTGGACTTTAGGAATGTGCTGAACTCCTCAGAACAGAACTGCGGTCCATTGTCGCTGACCAGAATGTGTGGAATGCCATAGCGACTAAAGAGTCCCCTTAGCACTTGAATAGTCTTGCTGGCTGTAGTGCTGTCCATGATGTGCACCTCAGGCCATTTGGAATGTGCATCCACAGCAACCAGATACATATGTCCGTCAAATGGACCTGCAAAGTCCACATGTATCCTTTCCCAAGGACTGGATGGCCACATCCAAGGGTGCAACGGCGCTAGCCCAGGGTCTTTTTGTACGCGCTGACATGAGTGGCAGGATTTTGCTTTAAGCTCGATTTGAGAGTCGATGCCGGGCCACCAAACATAACTGCGTGCTAAACTCTTCATCCTCACAACACCTGGATGTGCAGAGTGTAGCTCTTTTAGAACATGAGGTCTCAGTTGTGGTGGCACAATCACTCTCGCACCCCACATGAGGCATCCCTGTTGTATTGTGAGATCATGGCGGCGCAGGAGAAAGGGTGACATATCTTCACCGGCGTCCTTTGTAGCTGGAAACCGACCAGTTGTGACCATATCCATCACGCGTGACAAGGTGGAGTCAGACATGGTGCCCCGTCTGATCTCGGTGGTACTGACTGGTAATGTGTCCAACTGAGATGTGTAAAATACCTCTACTGCACCTGGTTTCTCCATAGGAGCATGAGGGAGCAGTAACAGTCCATCAGCATTAGCGTGTAATGCACCTTTCCTGTACTGAATGGTGTAATTATGGGCTGCCAGGAGAAGCGCCCAACGCTGCATTCTAGCTGCAGCCATGGACGGCGTGCTTTTCACCGGACTCAGGATGGTTGTTAGCGGGCGATGGTCAGTGAGTAGAGTGAACTTGTTACCATAGAGGTACTGATGGAACTTGCGTACGCCAAAGACTATCGCTAAGGCCTCCTCTCGATCTGAGCGTAATTTCTTTCCGCTTTACTAAGAGTTCGTGATGCATAGGCTGTAGGTTTTTCTTCACCACCAGGCATGACGTGCGACAGCACAGCTCCGACTCCATAAGGTGAAGCGTCACAAGCCAGGCGGAGAGGCAGCTTAGGATCGTAGTGAGTGAGTACCTCCTGAGATACTAGGAGGGCTTTAGCTTTCTGAAATGCTGACTCACAGGCTGACGTCCACTGCCATTTCTTTTCTTTATTGAGTAGTTCATTCAATGGCGTTAGAACAGTGGCTAGGTCGGGAATGAAGCGTCCATAATAGTTAAGCATCCCGAGAAAAGAATGTAGCTGACTGACATCACGTGGTGCTGGTGCTTCCACGATGGCACGTACCTTCTCAGGTGATTTGTGGAGCCCAGCAGCGTCAATGATATGGCCCAAGAATTCAACAGACTCTCAGGGTTTTGAGGTGTGTCTGTTTGTCAGGACCACTGATTAGAATATCGTCCAGGTAACAATGCGTGTGTGGCAGCCCGAGAAGAACTTGGTCCATAGCCTTCTGGAATAAGGCGGGAGATGACGCTACGCCAAAAGGTAAACGATTGAAACTGAACAGACCTTTTTGTGTCGATATTGTCAGCAGCTTCTTGGAGCTCTCTTCTACTTCCATCTGTAGATAGGCATTTGATAAATCTAGCTTACTGAAGTGTTGACCTCCAGCTAGAGAAGCAAACAGATCTTCAATGCGTGGGATTGGGTACTTATCCACGCAGAGAGCTGGGTTGAGGGTAACCTTGAAATCTTGAATCCCCGCAAAGTCTCATGGTGTCATCCTTTTTGTTGACAGGCACCACCGGCGTAGCCCAGTCACTATGCGCCACTGGTGAGATTACCCCTAGCTCAGTCAGGCGTTTCAGCTCGGCCTCCACTCGTGGTCGAAGGGCGTAAGGCACGTTACGTGGTGGGCAGAATTTGGGTACAGTGTCAGGTCTTAGGGTCAATCTGGCTTTAACCCCTTTCATTGTGCCCAACTTTTTAGAGAAAACATTTGAGTGTCTCTTTAACACCGTCTCTAAATTGTCTGGTCTTTGCTCAGTGGCATGTACAGTCCTTAAATCTCTCCAGTTCAGTTTAATGACTCTCAGCCACTCCCTACCAAACAATGGGGGAGCATCCACTTTCACCACGTACTGTACAAGGGCAAAACAGCGCATTGCTTGTTTAACTCTACTTGCACTTTAATGACTCCTTCTGGTGCCAGTGGCTCTCCGGTGTATGTCTTTAGCATGATATCGGTGGGTTGCAGAGGCAATTGGCTCAAATGTCTTTTATACTGTTCCCAAGGAAACAACGACACAGCAGCCCCTGTGTCCAATTCCATCTCCACTTTCTGTCCATTGTCTACAGGCATTACAGAAATCCGAGAATATTTCTTTTTTGAGACAAAGAATATAATCCTAAATCACTGTCAGTGTCTGATTTAGTTTCTTCACTTTCACTTTCGTTTGCCTCCATATGATAAATCTTCTTTTTATCTTTGCCCCTGCGTTTCATTACATTACCTTTCTGTTCAGGTTTTCCCACTTTCTTTTTATGTTCTGTCTTGGATGCTTTTGTTTGTACTCCTGCACATTCGTTTCGTGTGGCCTTTCCTCCCACACTGGTGGCAGTCCCGGTCTTTGTACCAGCAGTCATCATCAGTATGATTCGTTTCCCGCAACGGCGACATCTATCACCTCTTTGTGCCAGCACCGCGTTCACTTTGAGAGAGCTGCTTAACTGCTGCACATCGCGCGCTGCTGTCTCTGCCGACACAGCATAATCCACTGCTTTCTGAAACGTGAGGTCCTTCTCGGTCAAAAGGCGCTTTTGAACAGTTTCGCATTTCAATCCACAAACAAATCTGTCTCGTAGTGCGTCCTCCAAGTAACCGCCAAACTCACAATGTTCAGAAAGTCTTTTAGCACCGCGACATACTGTGCCACTGTTTCTCCTTCCCCTTGATTTTGCTTGTGAAACCGGAATCGTTCAGCTATAACAAGAGGTTTCGGAGCGAAGTGGGCCTGCAGCACAGCAACAACTTCGTCATAACTCAGCGAACCAGGCTTCGCGGGAGCCACCAAACTGCGGAGTAGTTCATACGTCTTAGGCGTCATCACGCTGAACAGCACAGACACATGCTTAGCAGCCCGTATGTCATTAGCCATCACGTAGTGTTCAAAACGCTCAATATACGTTGCCCATTGTTCACCAGCCTCCTCAAAAGGATCCATATGACCGATAACTCCAGCCATGATGCGTCTGTCTTCGGTTTCATGCATTGTAGAACCAGATTCGTCTGAAGAGTGGGACATACTTTGCTAGCTCAGTAGCCGTCACAACGTGGTTGTCCGTTTTCATCCAAAACGACCAATGTCGGCATTACTTGCACAGCCGATGAGAAGTTTTCAGGACTACACAACTCATCGCCAATTTATGTTATGTTGCTCCCTTTAGTGTCAATATGCAAACACTTTTACATTACACACAGAGCTACGCAGACACACGTTTGGCTTACTTCTTTCAATACTTCTTTTATTCAACACCGGAACTTCACAACTTCCAAGCATTAGTTGCCTTGCGCCATCTATCGGTAAACATACTGAGGCTCATACATAACAACAGCCATCATTGTTTTTTCTTCCAGGACAGTGATCACATGACCAAGGCTTCGATCCAGATGTTTATGGACTTTTTAAAGAGGATTTCTATGGGTTAGGTCTTGTTTCTCCAGGATGTAATACATATGTGTGAAAGTATCTGTAGAAACATCTTTGCAGAGTTTATCGTCATCAAGGGCCTGGTTTGTTTGAAGTGATACAGTTATAGTTAGTGCTGGCGTTTGTAATGAATGAATGTCATTTAAAGTGATGAAAGTCTGTAAATGTAAATCTGTCAAATAAAGTGAGGCGTGTGAGCGACTTACGGGACGCTGGCCGCCATGTTTCAGGAGGAGGAGCCTGTGTTTCAGGAGGAGGAGTCTGTGTTTCAGGAGGAGGAGCCTGTGTTTCAGGAGGAGGAGCCTGTTTCAGGTCGTCACTTCGTCACCTTTCACAATAAAACAGAATAAATGAAAAAAAGGTTATTTTGGAAACTTCATCATAGTAAAAGTGTTTCTGATGGAGGATCAGAGGACTGTCCATCAGAAGACTGTCCATCAGAGACTGTCCATCAGAGGACTGTCCATCAGAAGACTGTCCATCAGAGGACTGTCCATCAGAAGACTGTCCATCAGAGGACTGTCCATCAGAAGACTATCCATCAGAGGACTGTCCATCAGAGGATAGTCCATCGGAGGACTGTCCATCAGAGGACTGTCCATCAGAGGATAGTCCATCAGAGGACTGTCCATCAGAGGATAGTCCATCGGAGGACTGTCCATCAGAGGACTGTCCATCAGAGGATAGTCCATCAGAGGACTGTCCATCAGAGGACTGTCCATCACCATCTCACACCTCCCACTCTAACAAACCATACACC
The DNA here is from genome assembly GCA_007210695.1 of Neogobius melanostomus. Classification (NCBI taxonomy): domain Eukaryota; kingdom Metazoa; phylum Chordata; class Actinopteri; order Gobiiformes; family Gobiidae; genus Neogobius; species Neogobius melanostomus. The sequence goes on along the minus strand of VHKM01001118.1, from coordinate 21,831 downwards.
AATCTGGAATAATCCTGCATGCACAAGCAATAAGACACCTCTACATTTCCTCACATGGGCAGAAAAGGGCATAACTCACCTCAGACAATATTCACTAACAACACTCTAACATCATTCACACACTTAGTTACAGAGGATGGCATCTGCCATCCAATACAAACTAAAAACACAAACAATAAACCTGCCACATGTAATCTCAAAATTCATAAATATCACACCTAAAAATTAAATTAAAAAATATACAATGTACTTTCAAAAACAGACAGCACGCAATCTCTACCAATCTCAAAATGGCAACAGAGGATTTGCTCCCGATGCCGATTTCTGGACCAAGATTTGTAAAAACACAGTGCCTCTGGAAAGTACTAATACTACTTGAACTTTTGCACATTTGTCATGTTTACAACCCTAAACATAAAGATTTTATTTTGAATTTTTTACTGAAAGTTCACACACAAGTAACAGACAACTGTTAGGAGAGCGTTTGTGAACAGCAGTTTTCAGGTCTTTCCACAGATTTCAATAGGATTTAGGTCAGGACTTTGACTGGGCCATTCTAACACATTAATATGTTTGTTTTTAAACCATTCCATTGTAGATTTAGCTTTGTGTTTAGGGTCATTGTCCTGCTGGAAGGTGAATCTCCGCCCCAGCCTCAATTCTCTTGCTGACTCCAGCAGGTTTTCCTCCAAAATGTCTCTGTATTTGGCTCCATCCATCTTCCCAACTATTCTTACAATCTTCCCAGTCCCCGCTGAGGAAAAGCAGCCCCATAGCATGATGCTCCCCCACCATATTTGACACTGGGGATGGTGCACTCAGGACGATGAGCAGTGTTAGGTTTGCTCTATTCACCACACATCGTTATTACTGCTACTGCTTCCTTTAATTATGTATATAGTTTTATTTCATTTGAGTATTAGTAACCAGTTCTGAGGTTGAGATGGGTCGGTCATGGTAATAACCATAACCAACTGTGTACACTCATTGCTGTTATGTAATAATGGAAAATACAAATCTTATACAACGTTTAAATATTGAAGCATCAATCAACCTGTGGCACGTTCACTCACCTTACAACGGTAACAACTATCACAAACAAAAGAAAACAAAAGAATAAGGTAAACAGGAGGCCACACCTCTCAACTGCTGCACAGACGGGTTTTTTAATGACAAGCTCTAGGACACACAACACACACAACACACACACAACACACACACAACACACACACAACACACACACAACACACACACAACACACACACAACACACACAACACACACAACACACACACAACACACACACAACACACACACAACACACACAACACACACAACACACACAACACACACAACACACATACAACACACACAACACACACACAACACACACAACACACACAAATGCAAAATCTTTATAATGAATTAATAACCACCAGGTCTGGGACTAATACATGAAATCAAAGAGGAAACACCTCCTGCCTTTGTTCTGTTGGTACAAAACACAAACATGTGTAGTGACTCTTTACACTTTCTTTCATTTCGTCAGAAAAAAAGATTTTCCAAAAGCATAAATTCATTCCATGCTTCTTTATTTTTTTACTTCAATTAAACTAAACAATAAGTTTAGTTTTGATTATATTCTACATAAATAATAATATTAAAAGCCCCAAAGATAACTTTGTTTTTGAAGTTAAAAACAATGTTTATAAGTATCTTTTAAAATATAATTGAAGGTAGGTAGAGGCAACAGCGCCCCCTGGTTTTCACATCACCAGCTGCCACTGCTGAATACACGGACCAGCAGGTCACAGGTACATGATGGAGTACAGCAGTGACGTCACAGAGGGAAGTAAAGTGAAAGAGAGTCAGAGGTGTAATAACCGAGGTAAAAGAGCTGTTCAGGAGTTAAACTCACGACACGAGCAGAGGCACGCGCAGTTACTCACGTTGATCTGATCCAAAGTTTATGAAGAAAAAGATCCGAGTCACAGCGACGTCCGAGCAGCTTCGAGCGCGAGGAGAGCGCGAGGAGAGAGGGGGAGGGAGGGGGAGGGGGGAGAGAGGGGAGGGGCAAAGGTAGAGGACCTAAACGCTTTCCGTCGCTCAGCTTGCTCGACTTCCTTCGCCAGCCCCCTTTGTGCAGGAGCACGTGGAGGTGGGGTTGGAGACGCAGCTGAAGTGCATGAGCCAATTACGCACAGGCGTCTGTCAGATCATGTTCTGTGGTTGGTGGTCGCCGCCGGAAATGGCTCATATGCAAATACAGAGCCGCTGCAGCCGCCCTTCTCGTGCCGCTCTCCTGTGTATTTCCGGAGGCTTCTTTCCGGTCGCCAGGTAGCAGAGGGAATGAATGGAAGCTCGCCGCTCTCCTCTCTTTCGCCGCTCTTGGTGTGAGGGCGCCGTGTATCGTGCCGCTCTCATGTGTATTTCCGGAGGGCTGAGGACTCGACCAACTTTCATGCTTTTCGGAATGAGTTAACATTACAAATCAAAACGATAGAACTGGTCAAATCTAAAGCTGCTACGAAATTATGTGAACGGATCATGGCTGTAGACTTAACCTCTGAATAAGCCCCGTAAAAATGTTTTTGTTTATTTGTTGTTGCTTTGTTTATTTTTTATTCTGTATTATTCTTTGTTTCTGTAATCCTTATTTGCTGTATCACAAATACCCGAAATGTACCATTTATTTTATCAAATAAAAAACAAAAAAAACAAAACAAAAGTGTATTTCCGGAGGCTTCTTTCCGGTCGCCAGGCAGCAGAGGGAATGAATGGAAGCTCGCCGCTCTCCTCTCTTCCGTCGCTCTTGGTGTGAGGGCGCCGTAACGCTACGTACAGCGCCGTAATGAGACTGATTTGATGATGTTCTTTATCTTAAAGAGTAACTAAACACCAAATCAATTTTTTTACTGATAAACTGTCTCAATGGGCGTCTCATAGTGTTGTCCACTGGTCTCTGACATTATTCTGACATTATAGCGCCCCCTTCAGGGTAAACTCTGCTACTAAATTAGATTTACCTGATTGGCTGGAGACGTGTCCACGGCCTCCACAGAACGTCATAAGCCGCACCAGCTCCACACATCGTCAACAGGTGCTGCCCATTGTCCCGCCCATTGTCCCGCCCATTGTCCCGCCCATTGTCCTGCCCCTGTACCTGTGGTTTATAACCAAGTCCCTCCCACGTTACAGTTACTCTGGTAAAAGTACTGAAGTCACTGTATGAACAAACTGTAGTCGGTTTATCATACAGTACTTTTACTTCTACTTGAGTAAACTACAAAGTAATCAATAACTAAATGGATGTGTTTTGTGTTTGTTTCTTATTTGTTTTGATGGTGTTTTTTTCACATTGTTTAGTTTCTCTTTATTTGTGTCAAACTGAATCAGACTCAGTTACTCGCAGTACTCGAGTAACGCTTTCTCCAAGTACTGTTTTACTTGAGTAAAATGATGTCAGAGGGACATGATCCTTTAGCTGCACCTGCCTGTGTCCGCCGCCAGGGGTCGCCGCTGCGCCGCGGGCCGCACAGGTGAGCGGCAGCAGTGCGCATGCGCCAGGTCAGGGTGAGGAACAGGACGAGGCTCCGCAGAGACTGAGGTAAGAGTTTGTTTATTCACTGGTTATTACGGACTTAATAACGTGTTAGTGACTCTGAGCTGCGCTGTGGGGCAGACCCTAAACCCGGGCCTAACCCGGGCCTAACCCGGGACTAACCCCGGACCGGACCAGGCCCGGACCAGGCCCGGACTGACCCCAGATTCCTCCGCGTTCTGGATCTACTTTGAACACGGACACTTCCTGACAGCGCGCGCTCAGTCTGCTCTGAGTCCGGGACCAGTCCGGGTCAGTCCGGGTTTGGATCATGTTAGTACTGGTTTAGACCTGCTTTAGACCTGGGTTAGTCCTGGGTTAGTCCTGATGAAGTCTTGGTTAAGTCCTGGTTAAGTTAAACTCCTGGGTTAGTTTGGTCTAAAGGTCAGCTCTGATTGGTTTTACAGCGTCACGTGACTCCATAAAAACATTTTGATGCTTTTATTCAGACACATGTACTTGAGTAACCTTTTGAAGTAATTGTACTCCTTAGAGTTTTATCATATAGTACTTTTACTTCTACTCGAGTAAATAAACAGTAACTGGTGCTGTGAGTAAATCTTTATTTTGTGTTTTAATTCTTCATGGTGTTTCTATTGGAAATATATATTATATATTCTTTTATATTATTTCATGTTCAGCTTTACCCAAATCTAAAAGCTTCTTGAACAAAGTGTCAAACCGACTGTGTTTATGTTTATGTCACTTTTTTGTTGAATTTTCATCCTCGTTTTCGTGGCTGTTTTGACGCTTTGGTCCAGACCTCTTTAGATTTGGGTAAAGCCGGACTGGAGAAAACGTGCTCAGTTAAAGCAGAGGTTAAGAGGTTTATAAGAGCACGCAGAAATAGAAATGAGTCTGAATATAAAACATGCACAATAGGCCGAGGGATTCATGCTTTATTATTGATGATTGATCTGAAGGAGGACCCGATTTACTCTTGACTTTATTTGTGATAAATAAGTTTATATTCCACCAGAACAATTGTGTTTCCCAAAAGATTCTGTTTCCGCCCTCAGCGAGGCCACGCCCCCTTCTATGACGCAATGCCGTCTGTATCTATAGTTAAAACTAAGCCACGCCCCCTTCTATGACGCGATGCGTCTGTATCTATAGTTTAAAACTAAGCCACGCCCCCTTCTATGACGCGATGCCGTCTGTATCTATAGTTTAAAACTAAGCCACGCCCCCTTCTATGACGCGATGCCGTCTGTATCTATAGTTTAAAACTAAGCCACGCCCCTTCTATGACGCGATGCGTCTGTATCTATAGTTTAAAACTAAGCCACGCCCCCTTCTATGACGCGATGCCGTCTGTATCTATAGTTTAAAACTAAGCCACGCCCCCTTCTATGACGCGATGCCGTCTGTATCTATAGTTTAAAACTAAGCCACGCCCCCTTCTATGACGCGATGCCGTCTGTATCTATAGTTTAAAACTAAGCCACGCCCCCTTCTATGACGCGATGCCGTCTGTATCTATAGTTTAAAACTAAGCCACGCCCCCTTCTATGAAGCGATGCCGTCTGTATCTATAGTTTAAAACTAAGCCACGCCCCCTTCTATGAGCGATGCCGTCTGTATCTATAGTTTAAAACTAAGCCACGCCCACTTCTATGACGCGATGCCGTCTGTATCTATAGTTTAAAACTAAGCCACGCCCACTTCTATGACGCGATGCCGTCTGTATCTATAGTTTAAAACTAAGCCACGCCCCCTTCTATGAAGCGATGCCGTCTGTATCTATAGTTTAAAACTAAGCCACGCCCCCTTCTATGAAGCGATGCCGTCTGTATCTATAGTTTAAAAACTAAGCCACGCCCACTTCTATGACGCGATGCCGTCTGTATCTATAGTTTAAAACTAAGCCACGCCCACTTCTATGACGCAATGCCGTCTGTATCTATAGTTTTAAAACTAAGCCACGCCCCCTTCTATGACGCGATGCCGTCTGTATCTATAGTTTAAAACTAAGCCACGCCCCCTTCTATGACGCGATGCCGTCTGTATCTATAGTTTAAAACTAAGCCACGCCCCCTTCTATGACGCGATGCCGTCTGTATCTATAGTTTAAAACTAAGCCACGCCCCCTTCTATGACGCGATGCCGTCTGTATCTATAGTTTAAAACTAAGCCACGCCCACTTCTATGACGCGATGCCGTCTGTATCTATAGTTTAAAACTAAGCCACGCCCACTTCTATGAAGCGATGCCGTCTGTATCTATAGTTTAAAACTAAGCCACGCCCCCTTCTATGACGCGATGCCGTCTGTATCTATAGTTTAAAACTAAGCCACGCCCACTTCTATGAAGCGATGCCGTCTGTATCTATAGTTTAAAACTAAGCCACGCCCCCTTCTATGACACAATGCCGTCTGTATCTATAGTTTAAAACTAAGCCACGCCCACTTCTATGACGCGATGCCGTCTGTATCTATAGTTTAAAACTAAGCCACGCCCACTTCTATGAAGCGATGCCGTCTGTATCTATAGTTTAAAACTAAGCCACGCCCACTTCTATGACGCGATGCCGTCTGTATCTATAGTTTAAAACTAAGCCACGCCCACTTCTATGAAGCGATGCCGTCTGTATCTATAGTTTAAACTAAGCCACGCCCCCTTCTATGAAGCGATGCCGTCTGTATCTATAGTTTAAAACTAAGCCACGCCCCCTTCTATGAAGCGATGCCGTCTGTATCTATAGTTTAAAACTAAGCCACGCCCCCTTCTATGACGCGATGCCGTCTGTATCTATAGTTTAAAACTAAGCCACGCCCACTTCTATGACGCGATGCCGTCTGTATCTATAGTTTAAAACTAAGCCACGCCCCCTTCTATGACACAATGCCGTCTGTATCTATAGTTTAAAACTAAGCCACGCCCCCTTCTATGACACAATGCCGTCTGTGAGGCGCATTGAGTTGCCTTGTGTACGAAAAGCGCGGTATAAATAAAGTTGCCTTGCCTTGTATAGTTTAAAACTCAGGCGGAGCAGCTGAAAATTCTAGTGTGGTCACCATGGTAACACACAAACGGCAGATGTTTTGTCTTAGTTTGTGGCGAATATTTCTGTCATTATTAAGACAATCTACATGAAACTAAATCTGTCTCAGAGTTCCATGTCTCCTCAATCAGAATGTTTTAACGAAGGTCTAATTATTTCCTCATGAAGGCGTTTTAAAGTGGAAACAATATTCTATATAGCCGCAAAGCGGCGATTATCGCCCCTCGCCGACCGCCCTGCCCAAAACAAGGGGGCGCTTCCTCAATGTAAAATTACGGTATTGCTACTGCCTTTATGTTCGTTTGTTTTAACTTTATTCCCTTGGGTCTTAGTTTTAGGATTTTTGGAATGCGCTAACGCACCCTCTCGGTATCTGACAAAGTTTTTCTCAGAAAAAAAAGAGGTTTTTGTGTTTTTTGACAATGCTGAGCACTCTGCGCTCAATTTTGACATTATACAGAGAAAAATTAGTATGAATTTGTATCACACTATATCTGCAAACTGAAGCATATTTTTACATTTTACTTAGGGCTGCGGCTGCGCAGCCCTTGGATAACCACAAAGGTTATCCAAGTACTTTGGAACCTTTGGTTCCTCACTTCTCGCTGAATTATGGAGTTTAACATTTTTCCAACAGAATAAAATGGGACGTTCTGGTCATCGCTACGGCAACACCGTGAAAAATATGGCATGGGTGTAATTGACTTTTCTGATCGGAACGACCAAATAGAATTTTGTGCCAAATTATTTTTATTTTTGTAAAACTAAAATTTGTACTCTCCATATAATTCCTATAGGGGGCGCTATCGCGCCCAATTTGAATTTTGCCAAATGAAAGTGTTTAGGACTGTGACTTTAACAACTGATACCAAAATGAGCGAAATCGGGCTTCATATGTGCGAATGGGAGCCATTTTTTGTTTGTGAAAATGGCTAAATACTTCATACAGTTTGCGGCTTTGCCGCATAAAAACCGTAAAACTTAGAAAAGTAATTTGGATAACATTTAAAGTTCTACTTCTCAAGATTATTTTCCACCCAAAATTAGCTCGTTCCGATAAACGCTCTAGGAGGAGATAGATTTTGCACGAAGTGAAAAATAAAGGCAAATTCCCGCTACGTGTGCTGTCATCCAAAATGGCGGACACCCAATATGGCGGACGGCGTTGCCGTAATAATACTTTTTGCTCAACTTGTCATGATGCACGTCTGTACCGATTTTATGATTGTACGACAAACTTCATTTTTGGCCAAGTCCTATCTCGCAATGTTAAAAAAAAACTGAGGTGGCGCTATCGCGCCACTATTTTGAAATTCAAATTTGGAAATATTCAAAAGTTGCGTCGGATCGAGTTTGAATTTTGGGCCAAAATCTGTGACTTTTCGTCGATGTTCACTGGGTGAAAATTGCGACGGTGCGAAAGAAAGAAAGAATAATATTCCCATACGAAAACAATGTTCCCGCTTACGCGGGAAACATAAACTATATTTTCGGAAAGTGCTCGCGCATTCCTACCTCATGGTAGAGGTCCTGGGTCAGAGGCTCTCAGTCGCCCATTGACTTTTATGAGCTCTGTACAATTACAATGTTGATTTTTGCATTATATATGTATGTGCACGGGACGTGCACGAGGAGAGGAGTGTGTTAGTGAGTGTTTGAGAGGAGGCGAGCGCTTCGCAAAAGGCTTTTTCTCAAGAAAAATACTTTTCTTTGATACAACAATTGGTGCCGAGACCAGGATATCTTCGCGAGATTAATAATTATTTATTTTCCTCATCAGCGCTTGGAACGAGACAACATGGCGATCTCCTAATGGGACAGACCAACCAGTAGCAGACGTGGGAGACAAAGCCTGAGGACGGGACCACTCAAAGGGGAAAGAGGCCTCAGAACAAGGTAAGCAGAAAACCGTTTGTAAAGTTGTGCCACGCTCTAGCGTGTTATTTCCCTGTATGTGAGTGGCCTCGCTCTTAAGGTTTGGAACTTCCTATTTTACATTTTGACATACACTGATCAAAGGCAAGAGAAAGAGGAAAAAATGTGTTTGCCGTTCCCTCTTACAGGGAGTCATTTAGATAAGTCAAATCCACAGGGACTTGGATGGTTTAGTCCCGGTTCAGTCCTGGTTTAGTCCTGGTTTAGTCCTGGTTCAGTCCTGGTTTAGTCCTGGTTTAGTCCTGGTTAGTCCCAGGTTAAGTCTTGGTTTACTCCAGGTTTAGTCCTGGTTTTGTCCCAGTTTAGTCCCGGTTTAGTCCTGGTTTAGTCCTGGTTTAGTCCCAGGTTAAGTCTTGGTTTACTCCAGGTTTAGTCCAGGTTTAGTCCTGGTTTTGTCCCAGTTTTGTCCAGGTTTAGTCCTGGTTTAGTCCTGGTTTAGTCCAGGTTTAGTCCTGGTTTAGTCCTGGTTTAGTCCTGGTTTAGTCCTGGTTTAATCCTGGTTTAGTCCTGGTTTAATCCTGGTTTAGTCCTGGTTTAGTCCTGGTTTAATCCTGGTTTAGTCCAGGTTTAATCCTGGTTTAGTCCTGGTTTAATCCTGGTTTAGTCCAGGTTTTAGTCCTGGTTTAATCCTGGTTTAGTCCTGGTTTAGTCCAGGTTTAGTCCTGGTTTAGTCCTGGTTTAATCCTGGTTTAGTCCAGGTTTAATCCTGGTTTAATCCTGGTTTAATCCTGGTTTAGTCCTGGTTTAGTCCTGGTTTAGTCCTGGTTTAGTCCAGGTTTAGTCCTGGTTTAGTCCTGGTTTATCCTGGTTTAGTCCTGGTTTAGTCCAGGTTTAGTCCTGGTTTAATCCTGGTTTAGTCCTGGTTTAGTCCTGGTTTAGTCCAGGTTTAGTCCTGGTTTAGTCCAGGTTTAGTCCTGGTTTAGTCCAGGTTTAGTCCTGGTTTAATCCTGGTTTAGTCCAGGTTTAGTCCTGGTTTAATCCTGCGTTTAAGTCCAGGTTTAGTCCTGGTTTATCCTGGTTTAATCCTGGTTTAGTCCAGGTTTAGTCCTGGTTTAACCTGGTTTAGTCCTGGTTTTAGTCCTGGTTTTTTTTAGTCCTGGTTTAGTCCTGGTTTAGTCCTGGTTTAGTCCAGTTTCCTGGTTTAATCCTGGTTTAGTCCTGGTTTAGTCCTGGTTTAGTCCAGGTTTAGTCCTGGTTTAATCCTGGTTTAGTCTGGTTTAGTCCAGGTTTAGTCCTGGTTTAATCCTGGTTTAGTCCTGGTTTAGTCCTGGTTTAGTCCTGGTTTAATCCTGGTTTAGTCCAGGTTTAGTCCTGGTTTAATCCTGGTTTAGTCCAGGTTTAGTCCAGGTTTAGTCCTGGTTTAGTCCTGGTTTAGTCCAGGTTTAGTCCAGGTTTAGTCCTGTTTAGTCCTGGTTTAGTCCAGGTTTAGTCCAGCTTCAGTCCCAGACTCAGACTCGGTCCCAGACGAGTCCAGACCTGCTCCTGGAGCACATTCCTCTGCAGATCCTCAGAGTCTCAGAGCGACACAGTTCATTATGTTCAACCCCTTAACCTCCACCTTAACCAGCTTTACCCAAATCTAAAAGCTTCTGGACTGGAGAGCTTACGGACTATAGGCCAGTGTCACGCCTTCATTTGAAAGCTAAGACCTAAAAAACTGAGCGAAGATTTTTCTTCGCGTTGATGCCGCATTGTCGTCACGTTTTTGTCGTTCTTTTTGACGCTTTTTCAAGAAGCTTTTAGATTTGGGTAAAGCCGAACTGGAGAAAAATGTGCTTGGTTAAGGCGGGGTTAAGGGGTTAAACTGACCTAAACTTTAAAAACGTGTCTCAACGTGTTCATGGTTTTAGAAACGTGTCTCAGACGTGTTCATGGTTTTAGAAACGTGTCTCAGACGTTTCATGTTTTAGAAATGTCTCAGACTGTTCTGGTTTAGAAAGTGTCTCAGACGTGTTTGGTTTAAAAGGCCGACGTGTTCATGGTTTTAGAAAATTTAATGTTCATGGGTTTAGAAACATGTCTCAGACGTGTTCATGGGTTTAGAAACGTGTCTCAGACGTGTTCATGGGTTTAGAAACGTGTCTCAGACGTGTTCATGGTTTTAGAAACATGTCTCAGACTGTCATGGGTTTAGAAAACATGTCTCAGACGTGTTCATGGTTTTAGACGTGTCTCAGACGTGTTCTGGTTTTAGAAATTAGGTGTTCATGTTTTTTTTTTTTTTTTTCTCAGACGTGTTCTGGTTAGAACTGTCTCAGACGTGTTCATGGTTTTAGAAACGTGTCTCAGACGTGTTATGGTTTTAGAAACATTCTCAGACTGTTCATGGGTTTAGAAACTGTCTCAAGACGTGTTCATGGGTTTTAGAAACGTGTCTCAGACGTGTTCATGGGTTTGAAACGTGTCTCAGACGTGTTCATGGGTTTTGTTCAGACCTTGTTCATGGTTTTAGAAACGTGTCTCAGACGTGTTCATGGGTTTAGAAACGTGTCTCAGACGTGTTCATGGGGTTTAGAAACGTGTCTCAGACGTGTTCATGGGTTAGAACGTGTCTCAGACTGTTCATGGTTTAGAAACGTGTCTCAAGACGTGTTCATGGTTTTAGAAACGTGTCTCAGACGTGTTCATGGGTTTAGAAACGTGTCTCAGACGTGTTCATGGTTTAGAAACGTGTCTCAGACGTGTTCATGTTCGGGTTCTTTAGAAACGTGTCTCAGACGTGTTCATGGGTTTAGAAACGTGTCTCAGACGTGTTCATGGTTTTAGAAACGTGTCTCAGACGTGTTCATGGGTTTTTAGAAACGTGTCTCAGACGTGTTCATGGGTTTAGAAACGTGTCTCAGACGTGTTCATGGGTTTTAGAAACGTGTCTCAGACGTTGTTCATGGTTTTAGAAACGTGTCTCAGACGTGTTCATGGTTTTAGAAACGGTCTCAGACGTGTTCATGGTTTTAGAAACGTGTCTCAGACGTTGTTCATGGTTTAGAAACGTGTCTCAGACGTGTTCATGGTTTAGAAACGTGTCTCAGACGTGTTCATGGTTTAGAAACGTGTCTCAGACGTGTTCATGGTTTTAGAAACGTGTCTCAGACGTGTTTCATGGTTTTTAGAAACGTGTCTCAGACGTGTTCATGGGTTTTAGAAACGTGTCTCAGACGTGTTCATGTTAGAACGTGTCTGACGTCATGGTTTTAGAAACGTGTCTCAGACGTGTTCATGGTTTTAGAAACGTGTCTCCAGACGTGTTCATGGGTTTAGAAACGTGTCTCAGACGTGTTCATGGGTTTTAGAAACGTGTCTCAGACGTGTTCATGGTTTAGAAACGTGTCTCAGACGTGTTCATGGTTTAGAAACGTGTCTCAGACGTGTTCATGGTTTTAGAACGTGTCTCAGACGTGTTCATGGTTTAGAAACGTGTCTCAGACGTGTTCATGGTTTTAGAAACGTGACTGTCTCAGACGTGTTTTCATGGTTTTAGAAAGTAGAGGTATGGTTAGAAACGTGTCTCAGACGTGTTCATGGTTTAGAAACGTGTCTCAGACGTGTTCATGGTTTTAGAAACGTGTCTCAGACGTGTTCATGGTTTTAGAAACTGTCTCAGAGCGCGTGTTCATGGGTTTAGAAACGTGTCTCAGACGTGTTCATGGGTTTAGAAACGTGTCTCAGACGTGTTCATGGTTTAGAAACATGTCTCAGACGTGTTCATGGTTTTAGAAACGTGTCTCAGACGTGTTCATGGTTTAGAAACGTGTCTCAGACGTGTTCATTTTGACGTTTAGATTTATGGTTAGAAACGTGTCTCAGACGTGTTCATGGTTTAGAAACGTGTCTCAGACGTTGTTTCATGGTTTTAGAAACATGTCTCAGACTGTTCATGGGTTTAGAACGTGTCTCAGACGTGTTCATGGGTTAGAAACGTGTCTCAGACGTGTTCATGGTTTTAGAAACTGTCTCAGACGTCGGGGGCGGTGTTCATGGGTTTAGAAACGTGTCTCAGACGTGTTCATGGTTTTAGAAACGTGTCTCAGACGTGTTCATGGGTTTTAGAAAACGTGTCTCAGACGTTGTTCATGGGTTTTTTGAGGAGTTAAACATGGTCTAACGACGTGGTTCATGGTTAGAAACATGTCTTCAGAACGTTTCATGGTTTTAAGGAAACATGTCTCAGACGTGTTCATGGGCTTTAAAACGCTGTCTCAGACGTGTCATGGTTTAGGAAACGTGTCTCAGGCGTGTCATGGTTTTAGAAAACTGTCTCAGACGCTGTCATGGTTTTAGAAACGTGTCTCAGACGTGTTCAGGTTTTAGAAACATGTCTCAGAGGTTCATGGTAGAACATGTCTTCAGCGTGTTCTGGTTTTAGAAACGTTGTCTCAGACGTGTTCATGGGTTTAGGAACGTGTCTCAGACGTGTTCATGGTTTTTAAAACGTGTCTCAGAAGTGTTCATGGTTAGAAACGTGTCTCAGACGTTTCATGGTTAGAACGTGTCTCAGACGTGTTCATGGTTTTTAGAAACTTGTCTCAGACGTGTTCATGGTTTTAGAAACGTGTCTCAGACTGTTCATGGTTTAGAAACATGTCTCAAACGTGTTCATGGTTTTAGAACATGCTCCTCAGACGTGTTCATGGTAGAAACATGTCTCAGGACGTGTTCATGGTTTTAGAAACATTGTCTCAGACGTTGTTCATGGGTTTAGAAAACGTGTCTCAGAACGTGTTCATGGTTTTAGAAACGTGTCTCAGACGGTGTTCCATGGGTTTAGAACGTGTCTCGAACGGATTCATGGGTTTAGAAACGTGTCTCAGACGTGTTCATGGTTTTAGAAACCATGTCTCAGACGTTTCATGGTTTTTAGAAACATGTCTCCAGACGTGTTCATGGTTTTTAGAAACGGTCTCAGACGTGTTCATGTTTTTAGAAACGTGTCTCAGACTGTGTTCATGGTTTTAGAACATGTCTCAGACGTGTTCAGGTTTAGAAACATGTCTCAGACGGTTCATTGGTTTTAGAAACATGTCTCAGACGTCTTTGTTCAGTTTCTAGAAACGTGTCTCAGACGTGTTCATGGTTTAGAAAACATGGTCTCAGACGTGTTCATGGTGTTTAGAAACATTCTCAGACGTGTTATGGGTTTAGAAACGTGTCTCAGACGTGTTCAGGTTTTAGAAACATGTCTCAGACGTGTTTCATTGTTTTCTAGAAACATGTTCTCAGAAACGTGTTTCATGGTTTTAGAAACATGTCTCAGACGTGTTCATGGGTTTAAGAAACGTGGTCTCAGACGTGTTCATGTTTTAGAAACGTTGTCTCAGACGTGTTCATGGTTTTAGAAGAAACATGTCTTCAGACGTGTTCATGGTTTTAGAAACATGTCTCAGACGTGTTCATGGGTTCTTTAGAACACGTGTCTCAGACGTATGTTCCTGGTTTAGAAACATGTCTCAGAGTGTTCATGGTTAGAAAATGTCTCAGACTGTTCATGGCGCTTTAGAAACACTGTCTCAGACGTGCTGTTCATGGTTTTAGAAACGTGTCTCAGAAGCGGTACTCCTTTACTTTGTTTGTCTCAGAGAGAGGAACTGTCACTGGTAACCATGGAACGACTTCTGTCCCTTTAAAGGACAGATCCTGGACCCTTGACCTTGTGGAGACCCTCTTGAGGGGCGGGCCTTGGTCGCCCCCTGTCGCCATGGAGACGAACGCACCGCGCGGCTCGACCCGGGTCACGCCCTACCTTATTACTCCTCACACTGTCCACACACTTCCTCACACTGTCCTCACACTGTCCTCACACTGTCCCACACTGTCCACACCACTGTCCTCACACGTCCTCACACGTTCCTCCCACTGTCCCACACACTGTCCTACACTGTCCTCACACTGTCCTCACACTGTCCACACACTGTCCTCACACTTGGTCCTCAACCACTGCCACCACGTCCTCACACTGTCCACACACTGTCCACACACACTGTCCCTCACCACTGTCCACCACTGTCCTCAAAAACTGCCACACACTGTGCCTCACCACTGTTCCACACACTGTCCTCACAACTGTCCACACACTGTCCTCACACTGTCCTAAACACTGTCCTCACACTGTCCAACCACTGTCCTCAACACTTGTCCTCACACTGTCCACACACGTTCCTCACAACCTGTCCTAACACTGGTCCTCACACTGTCCTCACACTGTCCACACACTGTCCACACACTGTCCTCACACTGTCCACACACTGTCCTCACACTGTCCACACACTGTCCTCACAACTGTCCTCACACTGTCCACACCACTGTTCCTTCACACTGTCCTAACATGTCCTCCCACACTGTCACACCACTGTCCTAAACACTGTCCACACACGTCCACACACTGTCCTCAAACTGTCCACACACTGTCCACACACTGTCCTAACACTGTCCACACACTGTCCTCACACTGTCCCTAACACTGTCCTCCACCACTGTCCACACACTGTCCAACACTGTCCTCACACGCCACCACTGTCCTCACACTGTCCTAACACTGTCCTCACCTGTCCACACACTGTCCTAACCACTGTCCTCACACTGTCCACACACTGTCCACACACTGTCCTAACACTGCCACACACTGTCCACACACTGTCCACACACTGTCCACACCACGTCCTCCAAACTCGTCCTCACACTGTCCACACACGTCCACACACGTCCTCACACGTCCTCACACTTCCACACACTGTCCACACACTGTCCCACACTGTCCTCAACACTGTCCTACACTGTCCACACACTGTCCACACACTGCTCCCTCAAACTGTCCTCACAACTGTCCACACACTGTCCTCAACACTGTCCCACAACACTGTCCTCAAACTGTCCTCACACTGTCCACACACTGTCCTCCACACTGTCCTCAGTCCAACACACTGTCCTCTGGTCAACACACTGTCCTCAGACCAACACCACTGTTCCCTCTGTCCAACACACTGTCCTCAGACCAACACACTGTCCTCACACTGTCCACAACACTGTCCACACACTGTCCTCAAACGTCTCACCTTGTCCACCACACTGTCCTCACCACTGTCACACACTGTCCTCAAACTTCCTCCAACACTGTTCCACACACTGTCCTCACACTGTCCACACACTGTCCTCACACTGTCCACACACTGTCCTACACTGTCCTCACACTGTCCTCACACTGTCCACACAACTGCCTCACACTGTCCACACCACTGTCCTAACACTGTCCTCACCTGTCCTCACACTGTCCACACATGTCCACACACTTCCACACACTGTCCCACACACTGTCACTCAAACTGTCCTCACACTGTCCAACACACTGTCCTCACAACTGTCCACACCACTGTCCTCACACTGTCCACACACTGTCCTCACCACTGTCCACACACTGTCCAAAACACTGTCCTCACACTGTCCTCACACTGTCCACACACTTGGTTCCTCACACTGTCCACACACTGTCCCTAACACTGTCCACAACACTGTCCTCAAACTGTCCTCACACTGTCACACACTGTCCACACACTGTCCACACACTGTCCACACCACTGTCCACACACACTGTCCTAACACTTGTCCTCACCACCGTCCACCACACTGTCCTCAAACTGTCCACACACTGTCCTCACACTGTCCACACACTGTTCCTCACACTGTCCTCACACTGTCCACACACTGTCCTCACATGGTCCACCCACACTGTCCCACACACTTGTCCACACACTGTCCTCACACTGTCCACCACACTGTCCACAACTGTCCACACACTGTCCTCACACACTGTCCACACACTGTCCTCACACTGTCCCTCACCACGTTCCACACACTGTTCCACACACTGTCCACACACTGTCCACACACTGTCCCACACACTGTCCTCTGACCAACACACTGTCCTCAGACCACAACCACTGTCCTCAGACCAACACACTGTCCTCAGACCAACACACTGTCCTCTTGACCAACACACTGTCCTCACACTCACACAACTGTCCTCACACCTGTCCTCCACACTGTCCTCAACTGTCCACACACTGTCCACACACTGTCCACCCACTGTCCACACACTGTCCTCAAACTCGTCCTCACACTGTCCACACACTGTCCTCACATGTTCCTCACACCTGCCACACACTGTCCACACCACTGTCCTCAAACTGTTCCTCACACTGCCACACACTGTCCACACACTGTCCTTCAAAACTGTCCTCACACTGTCCACACACTTGTCCTAACACTGTCCTCACACTGTCCACACACTGTCCTCAAACTGGTCCACACACTGTCCTCACACTGGTTCCACACACTGTCCTTCAACTGTCCTCACACTGCTCCACACACTGTCCTCAAACTTCCTCACACTGTCCACACACTGTCCTCACACTGTCCACACACTGTCCTCAAACTGTCCTCCACACTGTCCACACCACGTCCCACACACTGTCCCACACACTGCTCCTCACACTGATCCACACACTGTCCTCACACTGTCCACACACTGGTCCACACACTGTCCTCAACTGTCCTCACACTGTCCACACCCACATGTCCTCACACTGTCCACACACTGTCCTCAAACTGTCCTCACACTGTCCACACACTGTCCACACACTGTCCTCACACTGTTCTCACACTGTCCTCAAAACTGTCCACACCACTGGTCCAACACACTGTCCTCACACTGTCACACACTGTCCTCACACTGTCCACACACTGTCCACCACTGTCCACACACTGTCCCATCAAACATTCCACACCACTTCCCACACCACGTCCTCCACACTGTCCCTCAAACTGTCCACACACTGTCCACCACACTGTCCTCACCACTGTCCTCACCACTGTCTCACACTGTCCTCAAACTGTCCACCACACTGTCCTCACACTGTCCTCACAACTGTCCTCACACTGTCCTTCAAACTGTCCACACACTGTCCTCACACTGTCCACACACTGTCCACCACACTGTCCTCAACACTGTCCTCACACTGTCCTCAAACTGTCCACCACACTGTCCACACACTGTCCTCACACTGTCCTCACACTGTCCTCAAACTGTCCACACCACTGTCCACACACTGTCCTCACCACTGTTCCACACACTGTCCTCACCACTGTCCACACACTGTCCACACACTGTCCTCACACTGTGCCTCACACTGTTCCTCAAAACGTCCACACACTGTCCACACACGTTCACACACTGTCCTCAAACTGTCCTCAAACTTCCTCCACTGTCCACACACTGTCCACACACTGTCCACACACTGTCCTCAACTTCCTCACATCTGTCCACACCACTGTCACCACACTGTCCACACACTGTCCTCAAACTGTCCTCACACTGCCACACACTGTTCCACACACTGTCCCACACACTGTCCACACACTGTCAAAAACTGTCCTCACACTGTCCACACACTGTCCACACCACTGTCCTCAACACGTCCACACACTTCCTCAAAACTGTCCTCAAACTGTCCCACACTGTCCACACACTGTTTCCTCACACTGTCCTCACCACTGTCCTCACACTGGTCCACACACTTGTCCACCACACTGTTCCTCAAAACCAACACACTGGCCTCTGTCAACACACTGTCCTCGTCCAACACACTGTCCTCCTGTCCAACACACTGCCCTCTGCTCCAACACACTGTCCTCAGACGAACACGACTGTCCACACACTGTCCTAACACTGTCCACACCACTGTCCTCACACTGTTCCCTCAAACTGTCACCACCACTGTCCACACCCACTGTCCACACACTGTCCTCAAAACTGTCCTCACACGTCCACACACTGTCCTCACACTGTCCACACACTGTCCTACACTGTCCACCACACTGTCCACACCACTGTCCTCACACTGTCCACACACTGTCCTCCCACTGTCCTCACACTTCCACACACTGTCCTCACACTGTCCACACACTGTCCACACACTGTTCTCACACTGTCCACACACTGCCCACACTGTCCACACACTGTCCTCACACTGTCCACACACTGTCCACACACTGTCCTCACCACTGTCCTCCCACTGTCCACACACTGTCCACCACACTGTCCTCACACTGTCCACACACTGTCCTCCACACTGTCCACACACTGTCCTCACACTGTCCACCACACTGTCCTCACACTGTCCTCACACTGTCCAACACCACTGTCCACACACTGTCCACCAACTTGTCCTCAAAATGTCCTACACTGTCCTCACCACATGTCCACACACTGTCCACACACTGTCCACACACTGTCCTCAAACCTGTCCTCACCTGTCCACACACTGTCACCACACTGTCCACACACTGTCCTCAAACTTCCTCACACTTGTCACACACTGTCCACCACTGTCCACCACACGTCCTCACCACTGTCCTCACACTGTTCCTCACACTGTCCACACACTGTCCACACACTTCCACACACTTGTCCACATCACTGTTCCTCACACTGTCCTAACACTGTCCTCACCACTGTCCTCACCCACTGTCCTCACACTGTCCACACCACTGTCCACACACTGTCCTTCAAACTGTCCACACACTGTCCTCACACTGTCCTAACATGTCCACACACTGTCCCTCAAACTGTCCTCACACTGTCCACACCACTGTCCCACACACTGTCCTCACACTGTCCACACACATGTCCTCAAAACTTCCTCAAATGTCCTCACACTGTCCACACCACTGTCACACACTTCCAACACACTGTCCCACACACTGTCCTCACACTGTCCTACACTGTCCACCACACTGTCCTCAAACTGTCCTCACACTGGCCAACACACTGTCCTTCACACTGTCCCAACACTGTCCTCAAACGGTCCTCACACTGTCTCACACTTCCACCACACTGTCCACACACTGTCCCTCACACTGTCCACACACTGCCACACACTGTCCTAACACTGGTCCCCACACTGTCCTCACACTGTCCTCACACTGTCCACCACTGTCCACACACTGTCCACACACTGTCCACACACTGTCCACACACTGTCCTCACACTTGTCCACACACTGCCACACACTGTCCTCACCACTGTCCACACACTGTCCTCAAACGTCTCACACTGTCCACACACTGTCCACACACTGTCCTAAACACTGTCCCACACTGTCCACACACTGTCCTCACCTGTCCTCACACTGTCCACACACTTGTCCTCAACACTGGTCCTCTCACTGTCCTCACACTGTCCTCACCACTGTCCACACACTGTCCACACACTGTCCTCACACTGTCCTCACAACTGTCACACACTGGCTCCACACACTGTTCCTCACAGTCCACACCTGTCCACACGCACTGTCCTCACAGCTGTCTCAAACCTGTCCTCACACTGTCCACACATCTGTCCTCACCACTTGTCCCTCACACTGTCCACACACTGTCACACACTGTCCTCACACTGTCCTCACACTGTCCACACCACTGGTCCACCACACTGTCCACACCACTGTTCCTCACACTGTCCTCACACTGTCCACACACTGTCCACCACACTGTTCCACACACTGTCCACACACTGTCCACACACTTCCTCACACTGTCCTCACACTGTTCCACACACTGTCCTCACACTGTCCCACACACTGTCCTCACACTGTCCTCACACTGTCCACACCTGTCCACACACTGTCCTCACACTGTCCACACACTGTCCACACACTGTCCACACCCCACTGTCCACACACGTCCCACACACTGTCCACACCCACTGTCCACACACTGTCCTCACACCTGTCCTCACACTGTCCACACACTGTCCACACACTGAGTCCACCACACTGTCCACACACTGTCCACACACTGTCCTCACACTGTCCTCAACTGTCCACCACACTTCCTCACACTGTCCACAACACTGTCCTCCACACTAGTCCTCACACTGTCCACACACTGTCCACACACTGTCCTCACACTGTCCACACACTGTCCACACACTGTCACTCACACTGTCCACACACTTCCTAACACTGTCCCTTAACACTGTCCACACACTGTCCACACACTGTCCACCCACACGTCCTAACACTGTCCACACACTGTCCTCACACTGTCCTCACACTTGTCCACAACACCTGTCCTAACACTGTCCTCACACTGTCCACACCACTGTCCTCACACTGTCCCACACACTGTCCTAACACTGTCCTCCACACTGTCCTCACACTGTCACACACTGTCCTCAAACTGTCCTCACACTGTCACACACTGTCCTCACCCACTGGTCCACACACTGTCCTAACCACTGTCCTCACACTGTCCTCACACTGTCACACACTGTCCTCACACGTCCACACACTCCTCACACTGTCCTCACAACTGTCCTCACACTGTCCACACACTGTCCTCACACTGTCCACACACTGTTCCTCAGACCAAACCACTGTCTCTGTCCAACACACTGTCCTCCATAGTCCAACCACTGTCCTTCAGACCAACACACTGGTCCTCAAGGGGGTCCACCACACTGGTCCTTAACCACTGTCCACACCCACTGCCTCACACTGTCCTAACACTTTGTTCCACACACTGTCCACACAACTGTCCACACACTGTCCTCACACTGTCCCTCACCACTGTTCCTCACACTGTCACACCACTGGTCCTAAAACACTGTCACACACTGTCCTCACACATGTCCTCACACTGTTCCTCACACTGTCCACACACTGTCCTCACATGTCCTCACACTGTCCTCACACTGTCCACACACTGTCCACACACTGTTCTCACACTGTCCACACACTGTCCACACACTGTCCTCAAAACTGTCCACACACGGTCCACACACTGTCCACACCACTGTCCTCACACTGTCCTCACACTTCCACACACTGTCCACACACTGTCCTCACACTGCCTCACACTGTCCACACCCTGTCCTCAAACGGTCCACACACTGCCACACCATTCCTCACACTTGTCCTCAACTAGTCCACCACACTGTCCACACAACTGTCCCTCACACTGTCCACACACTGTCTCACACTGTCACACACTGGTCCACACACTGCCACACACTGTCCTCACACTGTCCTCACCACTGTCCACACACTGTCCTCACACTGTCCTCACACTGTCCTAACACTGTCCTCACACTGTCCCACACACTGTCCGCACACTGTTCCTCACACTGTCCTCACACTGTCCTCACCACTGTCCTCACACTGTCCTCACACTGTCCAACACTGTCACACTGTCCCCTCACTGTCCTCACACGTCCTCACACTGTCCTCACACATCTTCTCTTTTTT
>VHKM01001117.1:0-82014 GCA_007210695.1 Neogobius melanostomus | reverse complement strand
TGCACAGAAAGTTTGTCTTAGAGTTTCTGTGGTCTCGGCTAGGGCTGGGCGATATGACGATATTAGACGTTCTTACGATCTTCCAGAGCAGACGATCTTGTTATTTTTGTGGGATACGTTTTATGCACTTCAGGCACAGTTTACTCTTTTTCACCGGCAGTGAAGGAATCCCAAAGCCGCAAACTTTCTGCGACGAATGCAATGTCAGACGCTAATGCGATTGTTTAGAGCAGCGAGACGCCTCCTCTCCAGGGCGTATATACGACCATGCTCCTCAATCTGGAGCTATAAAATGTTTTTAAACCCAGAGTTCTGTCTAAACTATTTCAGCGTCATGTCAGTGTTCCTTTCCCCCTTAACGCGCTGCGTGTGTTTATTTTCCTGGCACCATGTGTGAAGAAGCGATGGTGTGTCCTTGCATGTTATTGGTTCAGTAAGACTCTTATTTGTTGAAAGGGTGCGACAGCGAACAGAAGCGTTACATTTACAGCAGCTTCGATTTCATGAGAGAGACCGCTCAGAAAAAGATTGCCAAACAAGCAACAACATTTACCCAAACTTACTCTTTTACTCACTTTCAACCTCATTTTATTATCTGATTTTATTGTGTTTTTAATTTATGAGTTATTTCATGACTCTTTTTGATCATTGTGACTGACCTTATGCAGAACTAGGAAAGAAAATAAGGTTTTTTACCAGTTTTTTCAAATGTTTATTCCAGTTTTTATGGAGGCTCAGACTTTTAGCTTCATTTGTTCATAATTTTCCTCCTGTCAAACACTTCAAAATCATTTCACTTCTATTTATATCAAATATAACCATTTGTTTTCCTACTTTAAAACAGTATTTCTTCACTTTTTAACACAATATTTATTGAACATTGGGGCGTGATTTACAGTGAATCGCAAAACACTGAACCTTTTTTAGCTTTCACTGGACAACAGAGTAAATGTACCTTTGAGAACTACCCACCTCTGCCTATTGTTGTTTTAAAAAACCTTCATTCTAGAACTCTACATTACAGCAGAACTTCACACCTTTTGTTTTCCTCTTTTTCTCCCCTATAAACCAAATAAAAATAAACTTAAACTTCTCAAAAGACTCGGGTTTTGGGTTAGTTTTTCTGATTTGTTTGGAGTCCGTTTACCGCGGCAACTCAACTGCCCTCTGCCTTTTTCTCGTCTGCTTGCTGTTTTGAAGCTCACGACTGTGATTTTATTCATTTTTAGACACCAGAACAGGTCAGTAAATGTGATTTATTAAGGTTCTTTAACACGTTTTAAGGGTTTTGTTTTCATCATTGTTGGCTTTAATCGCGATGATGAAGTTGAAGTTATAATTCTCTCAGGAGCTAAAGCTAATCAGCAGGTTAGCTCGGACAGGAGAGAAACTGTTTCTGTAGCAGCAAGATATAGAAAACCATAAGATATATAGATTTAATTTGTAATGCACTTTTTCATTCAAAGAAATCTCAAAAGTGCTTACATTTAAAAACACTAATACTTTCACCACATTAACACTAAAGCAGTTTACTAAGTAACTCTTGCCCCTAGAGGCCATAAGGCAACTTGCAGGGTCGTAGCAAGTTACGATTTTTTAAACTTATTAAATTCATTATTTAATTCATTAAATGGTCTTGGAGAGAGAGATACTACACTGACAGAAAAGGCGAAGGGACAGAGGGATATTGTTCATCCAATTACCCCAATGGAAGATCATTTTTTCACTCAAAACTTGGCTTAAATGCTTTGAATATAACATTCAAGATACAGTGAGGAAAAATAAGTATTTGAACACCCTGCTATATTTTGCAAGTTCTCCTCCCAAACTTAGAATCCATGGGAGGGGTCTGGAAATTGTCATCGTAGGTGCATGTTCCACTGTGAGAGACTTATCTAAAAAAAAATCCAGAAATTCACAATGTATTGATTTTAACTATTTATTTGTATGATACAAGCTGCAAATAAGGTATTGAACAACCTGAGAAATCAATGTTAATATTTGGTTACAGTAAGCCTTTGTTTGCAATTATACAGAGCGTCAAACGTTTCCTTAGTTTTTTCACCAGGTTTGCAACACACTGCAGGAGGGGATTTTGGCCCACTCCTTCACACACAGATCTTCCTCTAGATTTTCAGTCAGGTTTCTGGCGCTGTCGCTGAGAAACACGGAGTTTTGAGCTCCCTCAAAGATTCTCTATTGGGTTTAGGTCTGCGAAGACTGGCTAGGCCAGGCCAGGAACCTTGAATATGCTCTTACAGGACCACTCCCTTGTTTATCCTTGGCTGTGTACTTCGGGTCATTGTTCATGTTGGAAGGACCCAGGCCTCGGACCCATCTTCATGCTCTAACTGAGGGAAGGAGGTTGTGTAAGAGAATTCTACAAACGATGTAGAAAGGTTCGGGAGAATGGGCAGCAGTCGGATGTCTTATGCAGGAGAAGTTTTTATTGCCATCGTTGCGAGACCCGAGACATTGAACTCAAAGCACCAGACAGTCCTAACATTCAAATCTGTCCATCCTTCCACATCAAGAGAGTTAAGTTGAAACCTCGTGCCACGTAGGGCACTAAGCATCTACCACTTGCAAGTGTGCCACGTTGAATTTTATGCCCCCTGACAGTGTGCCACGATGTTATCCTAGGCCCCACAAGTCATAGAAGGCAAATTGTTACTGTTTTGGTAGTACGATATTGATAAGGCCATGTGTTGAGGGCCGAATTAACTCTATAATTCCCCATCACGCCCACCCTTTTGGAAACACGTAGTAGTTTCACCCCAAGTTAAAAGTAAATGTAACCTTAAATAAAACCCAATTAGAATCAAGTTAAGATCAATCAAAGCTAAGTCCCAATAAAACTCTAAAACAAGAAATTAACTTCCTATGTGGTAGGGAACACAGGAATCTACATTTTCAATAACAAATATTCAACACTTTAATCAACAGTACACGGGTCATTGTGATGGAATTAAAAATGACCCCCCTCTCAGTGACCCCAAAATACTTGAGGCATGTGGTCATTAGATTCACTTAATCAACCCAAATCGGGGTAAATACTGCTTACCAATAAAAAACACATGCATCAAGGTACTAAGGGCGTATAAGAGGGGGCACCATAACCAAACGTTCCGATCCCAGACTCTATTGCCAAAAATTATCCTAGGGACGGTAAAAGTTATGGCCACCAATTCAGTTTCTCCTGCAAATTATATTTATTATTGGTCCAAGTCAGAAAAGTGTACAATACAGAAAAATACCAAACACCACAAAAAATATTTAAAAAAAAAATAAAGATTTCAATTCTCAGGAAAACCACATTCACCTATTAAGAGAAATGCTCATAACAAAAAAAAGACAATCTTCACACTCAGGACGTCGAAACACCTCCAGGGTGCCTCGGATCTATAAGGGACATGACTGGGACCATCTTGGTGAGCCATCGGGATTAATATACCCACAGCCATCAAGATGTCTTACGAACCTCCATGTTCGGAATAGAAATGGCGTTTGTAGGAGTCAACGGCGTTCGAGGAGAAGCATGCTAAGTCATTACTTTTTATGCCACCAAGTGACATTTCCCATTAAAATTCAAATCTAACTGGATTGGTAACCCTCATTATTTTTTGCGATCTTAACTAGCTTAAGACAGAATACAGTCACCCGCTTCCCATGATTTTAATCAAGATTAAAAGTAATGTTACTGAAAAAATGCTAAGCAAGAACCCCCACTAAGGCCAAAACATATTCCATCCTTGGTATACTTCAGGCGTATCGGCTTTTCTGACGTAGAAGCTTTAAAAACCTTCCTCCGACCTAAACATACCTGCAATAAGCAACACACAAAACTAAATGACAGGACCTCCCACAAACAAACCAAGTATTTAAAACCTGCTCCATGCATCTTGTGAATCCGGTACCTGCAAAGTTTATGAATTCAAATTCAGATATATAAGCATGAAAGATAAAGCACTATGAATTTAGAATATAAATTGCAAAATCACAAGAGGCTTTGAAAACTGACTGGACCAAAAAATGAATAAAAATAAGGAATAAAATAAGGATAATAAAATAAAAATAATAATAGTAATAATAACAAAAATAATAATAATATAGTAATAATAATCAAAAATAGTAATAATAAAACGATAATAAAAATAATAGTAAATAGAAAAAATAAGAAATATTAAAAACATTGAAAATGGAAATGTTAAAAACTAGGTAAATATAGAAATAGGCATACAAAAAAAATGGCCTCCCACTAAGTCCTAATCAATCTCTGTTTTACATTTTGTCGCGCTTATGGAAACAAAATGTCAGCCATCAGTTGGTTTATGGTAATAAAAAAGGCAATATACAAATATAAAAAATAATAAAATATTAAATGCATTAAAAGAACAAAAACTAGAATAACAAAACTAAATATATAAAGAAACTTAAACACATCTATGAAGTTAAAAATGCATAAAAACTTATCAACTATAAAAGAGTAGAAAAAATTTTAAATAATAAATGTAATAAGTAGATAGAGCTAAATAATAAAATTAAAATGCCAAAATATAAAATAAAACCTTCATAAATATACAAATGAAAATGATGCAAAATGAAATTAAATGCAAAGGCAAAGTGGGGTGTGTAAGATGAACCTGTCGTTTCCTATCCAAACCAAAAACTCCTTCAAACACCTGCAATCAAAATCATATCATACAGTTACTTCTTGGCTAAACTCAACCACACTTGACACTAAACCAATGTAAACCTTTTAAATGCAAAATGTTAGAACCAATTATCTTTGCTAAATTTGTATTAAAGCCCCGATTACATTATGTCTTGCTTACATAAAATCTTAATCACCAATTATTCAAACCCAAACCGATATGTGGTTGCCTTTTTGTTCAGAATCCAACCCCGTTCTCTAGGTTGCCTGTTAAAATAATGTTATACTTGCAAACAGCACACCACATCGTACCCAATTTCTACAAACTTGGCCGACCAAATATGACTTCGTTAGAGTTGGGTTCAATTATCATGACCTAAATGGTCAATCATTACTATCAATTCGCAAGTTAATTATATGTGGATAAATAAGTGCTTCCTTCGTTTGCTTGGGAAAACACAAAATAAATACACAAAGGATACAGGATGCCTCCGGACATAGGAGCGAACTGACATTCTCTTCTTCCACGCTTGCCTCCTGCAACAACAAAGGAAGCACACTTCCGGCCTCACCAGGCCACATGTTATCAATGCCATTTGGTATTATTGTTCTCTTGCTCCTCAGCTCCTTCCTGAGTCAGGCCCTTCTGCAAATTCCCTGTCTCTGTGGGAAATGAACGTTATTCAACTAGAAAGATATAGATTAAAACATGTTACACACTTAATACATTACGGTTTACTAAAAAAAATAGGCACACTCCTATGATCTTATAGTAAATATAAAATTAAAATGCAATCATTGGCATTTAGTTATGGTTAGTATGAAAAGCCATAATATCCTAACACACTTTCCTATTGTTTTTACAACACTGGGGTTTTATTTACACTACGTTCACGTTATTTCTGACGTTCCCTGTGTTAATGATCGGGTTTTAGACTTTGAAGTTCAAACTTACTTACTGTAACTTTTTGTTTTCCACCCAAATTTGTTCCTTCAGATCAAAAAGAGTCACAATTTATTTCTACAGAGATCCAAATCGCTGACTCTCCTTTCTTGGCCCCTCCTCTTTTTTCAACAGTTACACGAACTCGGTGTGCACCCCGGAAAGTCAGTGTAAATTGTTGAAAATTGGGGCGATATTACTTTTTGAGGTCATAATTGTGACCTTTTTTTGAGTGACTCTTAGGATACCGGATTTACCACTGATTTATCACTTTTGTATTTTTGAAAATAAAACAGGTTGCCAGCACCAAACTTCAGATTAGAAAACACCGTTCTACTACGCTGCATGCAAAACCTCTTCATCGGACTGCACGCAACG
Organism: Neogobius melanostomus; assembly: GCA_007210695.1. NCBI lineage: Eukaryota > Metazoa > Chordata > Actinopteri > Gobiiformes > Gobiidae > Neogobius > Neogobius melanostomus. Next base: position 76,039 of record VHKM01001117.1, on the reverse strand, counting down.
CAAAAACCACAGTCTCAGATCTAAATCTTAAGAACACGCTATGAGTTCAAATCTGGATTCAGCCTTCCGCTGACAAGGTCTTGAGCAAACGACACTATATTTCAACTCAGCATCAAAGGGTTTTTTCAGTGAAATGTGTAAACGATTTACTTTATTACAATGCCTCCAAATTAAAGTACCCAGTAACCAACCGCTTATTCAGAAATTTAGGACTTCTTTCTTTGCTTTAAAACCTAAACCAACAATAAAAAACACTGCACGATCCAATTTCTGCACAAAAACTCACTCGACTTACTTAAATAAAAAAGTCACACAATTTCGGGAGCGTTCAGAGACAACACTTACACAATCAAAATTGTTAAAAGCCTTAACCCAGGTCCCTAGAACACAACTAGAACGACTTATTACAAAATTAGACTCACTAAATTAGAAAGAAATTATACCAATAATCACATCATTTAATCATCTGACAAAACCTCTCCTCTGCCAAAATCCGCCTTACTACTCCGGTTAATTGACTCCAATCACATAGGCTCTCTGGACCCTCTTCACTCTCCTCGCCCAAAATTATCACCCAAAACTCTGACTCTCGTTTTCAACCACGTGTAAACCATTCCCTGCCTCCGAGATCTCCATATGCCATACGACCACCTGATCACCACGGGCCTCTACCTCTCACCACATCAACCCCAAAGGCACTTCATTTAAACCTGGTCCCCGTACATATCTTCCACTCTCAAAACTCTCGTCCCAACCGGCGAAAACTTCATTCACCATGGGAGCTATAACACACTTCGGGGCAACTAATCAAGAAAGCAAGCAAATTAATCTCTATTCAACTACTATCAACAAAAAACATTTTCACACGAGAATTGGTAACCATCAATTACTTTTTCAAAGTTTAAGGGGATAATATTTTATCAGCTGCCAACGGATCAACGCAGATTTGCTACACCGTAATCTGGAGACTTACAATAATGTTTTCTTTTTAGAAGCTTAAATTGATATCCATGATTTAAATATTCAAGATTTCTGTCATTAATTTATTTAGTAATTGTTATTTTATCCTTTACATAAATTTCCTAAGGCCTACTGCCAAACAGTAGGATTGAACTTAGTAAATTTGCCTTATAACTTAAAGAAAAGTTATTAAATTAATATTACTATTTAAAGCAATAACGGCCTTGGCTTTCACCTAAATCGCCTCTGTTAACATTGAATAATTTTACTTTATGTACCCTACAATGTCTATGTTTGTTAGTATTTATCACTCTGTAAATATCAAACTATTCAATTTACATTTACTTATTTATTTCATTATTCTACTTTATCTGATAATTATACTGTATCAATTGAGATTCAAATAGGTTTGACCAATTCTGAGCATTAAAAAAAAGTTCAAAAAAGAAGATTAGAAAAAATAAATAAAGAGAATTTACAGTAACACGGAGTCCCATGGGGCCCTATCCCATGGGCAAAACACAAAAAAATTGATTTAAAAATATAATAAATTCTATTTAACGCAAAAAAGTCAAAACAAAATGTAAACTAAAAGGTGGAAGAGGGGCGAAGCATCGGACCTGAGACAAAATTTTGCAAGCACATAGTCCGCCTGCCAGACAGCTTTTTTAGGCGTTGGGACGGGAAGCAGAGGAGGTGTTTTGGTTTTGAGACAGGGAGACTCTCAGGTTTTGTAAACTGTCTTTCATGCACTTGACCATTGCGCTCACGCATCGCACAAAGGCCCAGCCGCTTCCCTCTCTAACCACCAAAAGGGGCAAGGTAAAGTAAATTAAAGACTTAAAAAATCAGGTTGTCCTATCGCGCAAAGCATTACAAAATAAGAAAAATTCAAAAATACCAACAAAAAATAAATAAAACAAGAAAATTTGAAAGAAAAGCAACACAAGTAAATAATAAAATAATAATAAGAGTAAATAATAAAGGTATAATAATAATAATAAAGAATGTAAAAAATCCTCTGTACACTATCAAAAAAGGGGCTAATCTTCAGAAAAAGGAGAATCTCCTGTTCATGTTTTACCTTCTCATATCAATTAGTGATCAGTTTATGTTATCATGTTAACGTCAATCGTCTATTCTAGGTTTCAAGTAAATTGTATTTTAAAGGAAATTAAATTATACGCACAATGATCTGTCAGGACCCCAAAAACCTTGCAAGCAAAACCGAGATGTAAAAGTGTATTAGTAATTTAGACCATTTCAAGCAAACACCACTCTAAACTTTGTTTTGTTTAGACCTATCTTCTTTATTTGACCTATATATTCAAATTAGTGTTGTTGCAATTAAGAATTGTTTTGAATTCATTATGTCTCGGCGCTGCCACCTTTTGGGGATCCGACATCACTTGGGAAACATTATTCCGACTAATGTTGAATCTTCATATAAACACTTAGCCTGCGATACAGCCTTAGTCAAAACAATAACATTTTTTCCAAACCAGTTTGGATACCAGCTAATCTAATCTTAACCGTTCCCCTCACAAAGGTAGTGTTTTGACCACTTCTCACATCTAACCTTGGGGCTGACTCTAAATAGTAAAAATTATAAGCAAGTGCTTTAAACTATCTTTAAGAGAACCAGCGAGAGCCCATCTGCTGACGTGGCCTGGGATATCTCATTTCTAAACCTCAACAAAGGTCGCATCATTCCTATACGCCCAAGCCTACACAGACATCAGAACCTTAAAGACAGAATTAAGTTTCACTTTACCGCAAATCCAACTACAAAACAGAGTAATTATTATTTTTAGGTCCTGGTACTTTAAAAATCAGGTTTAAGCTCAGTTTTCTAAAACAAATCACAGCAGAATAACATCTGTCAACATTTTACAACATAACAACAACACAACAAAGCAAGACATTTTACTTCTCAATTGTACACATTTGATCCAACTTTGTTTCACTGTTGCCAAATATCATTTGTTTTGATTGCCTTGTCAATCACAATCTTTTAATATTTTTAGCCTAATGCATAAATCCATACGCCTTTCTTCATTATTTTTTAACCTTATGTGTTTTTTAAAAACCCAGTTGTTGTACTCACAAAAGTTGGCAGTTAAACCAAAACACATCGTGTCACACCGGAAGTCAGTCCTCCTTCGCAGTTCCCGTGGCCTGTTTAGACAGATTAGAGGCAGCATCAAACTTTCGAAAACAAAAACATCTCAACTCATTATTCACCAGCGTGAATTCATCAATTGAATTTGTCATTCAAAATGCGACATTTTTACCCTACAGAGACTCTTAATCTGTACCGTAGCTAGTTCTAGTAAAACAATGTTGCCTTTTTTTTTTTTTTTTTTTTTTTTTAAACGCTGACTCAGCAATCTGTCTTAGGGCAAGACGTTATCAGGAACACTTTGTTTCACGGACCTTGCAGACAAGCAAAACAATTAGATAAAGCAGCAGGTGGACAGACAGACAAACACGGAGGCACATGACACGGAACGCAAACAACGGACCAAAAAAAATCTCCAGCTGCATCCAAAACTATAGCCAACTTCACCTTTCGCAATGTTTATTAGTTGATTCTGGACTTTCACGGTTAAATTCAAGTTAACGCAAAAGACAAACGTAGTTGTATACGTTGCAGAAGCGTTCTCTCTTTTTGTGCACAACAACTTCAACGGTCTCCCGTGTGAGAAAAATTATCCTAGGCTCTCTCCCACCAACGTTATTCACCACAACTGCCCGATTTCCTCTAAACGACGTTCAGACAAAACCACCAGCTGCAGTTTTAACTACAAACTTCATGTAAGCAGTAACATAAAGTCTGCATCCACGGCCCTACTCGACCGTGGCTATACCATCCTTCAAACCGTCTAAGTAATTAATTACACGGCCAATGTAATCCATTACCGGCTCAATATTCAGCACTCAGTTCAAGATTAAAGTAACATAAAACAACTATACACACAGTAGCCCACAGCTCGGCTTCAGTGGCTACATCAACGTGCCTTATGTTTGACGCTAAAATCAACCTTAAACAAAGCTTACACTCAAAATAGTCTACATTATGTGTCCCTCTCATACCTGTGACGACTAGCTGCTTAAACAGTAGAGTCACAGTCTGTATCGAGCCTCACATCTCTGTAGCCATTCTAGTCTAAACTTGTGCATCCGAATACTCTAGGTCTTAGTACAGGACCTAAATCCCTACTCTCGACCAGAAACAAACATCCAGAATCAACCAATAACACAGTTTTTTTTACTCTTTAAACATTTCCCATTGCATTATTCTTTTTTTAGCAAGCATGCGTCTGGTAAGGCCATTCTCCCTCCTTTTTTATCAAGGATAAAAAAGGAAACGCACTTACCAGAGCAGCTGTGTAAACGAGTTCGTGGACGCCAATTTGTAAGAGAATTCCTACAAAACGATGGTAGAAAGGTCGGGAAGAATGGGCAGCAGTCGGATGTCTTATGCAGGAGAAGTTTTATTGCCATCGTTGCGAGACCCGAGACATGAACTCAAAGCACAGGACAGTCCTAACATTCAAATCTGTCCATCCTTCCACATCAAGAGAGTTAAGTAAACCTCGTGCCACGTAGGCACTAAGCATCTACCACTGGCAGTGTGCCACGTGAATTCTATGCCCTGACAGTGTGCCACGTGTATTCTAGGCCACAAGTCATAGAAGGCCAAATTGTACTGTTTTGGTAGTACGATATGATAAGGCCATGTGTGAGGGCCGAATTAACTCTATAATTCCCCATCAGTTGTTCCCCAAAATCTCGCAATACATGGCCCCGGTCATCCTCTCCTTAATACAGTGCAGTCGCCCTGTCCCATGTGCAGAAAAACACCCCCAAAGCATGATGCTACCACCCCCATGCTTCACAGTAGGGATGGTGTTCTTGGGATGGTACTCATCATTCTTCTTCCTCCAAACACGTTTAGTGGAATTATGACCAAAACGTTCCATTTGGTCTCATCTGACCACATGACTTTCTCCCATGACTCCTCTGGATCATCCAAATGGTCATTGGCAAACTTAAGACAGGCCTTGACATGTGCTGGTTTAAGCAGGAGAACCTTCCGTGCCATGCATGATTTCAAACCATGACGTCTTAGTGTATTACCAACAGTAACCTTGGAAACGGTGGTCCCAGCTCTTTTCAGGTCATTGACCAGCTCCCCCGTGTAGTTCTGGCTGATTCTCACCTTTCTTAGGATCATTGAGACCCACGAGGTGAGATCTTGCATGGAGCCCAGTCCGAGGGAGATTGACAGTCATGTTTAGCTTCTTCCATTTTCTAATGATTGCTCCAACAGTGGACCTTTTTTCACCAAGCTGCTTGGCAATTTCCCCGTAGCCCTTTCCAACCTTGTGGAGGTGTACAATTTTGTCTCTAGTGTCTTTGGACAGCTCTTTGGTCTTGGCCATGTTAGTAGTTGGATTCTTACTGATTGTATGGGGTGGACAGGTGTCTTTATGCAGCTAAAGACCTCAAACAGGTGCATCTAAATGTAGGATAATAAATGGAGTGGAGGTGGACATTTTAAAGGCAGACTAACAGGTCTTTGAGGGTCAGAATTCTAGCTGATAGACAGGTGTTCAAATACTTATTTGCAGCTGTATCATACAAATAAATAGTTAAAAAAATCATACATTGTGATTTCTGGATTTTTTTTTTTAGATTATGTCTCTCACAGTGGACATGCACCTACGATGACAATTTCAGACCCCTCCATGATTTCTAAGTGGGAGAACTTGCAAAATAGCAGGGTGTTCAAATACTTATTTTCCTCACTGTATTAATATCGAACAAGCAACGATATATCGTTATCGTATTATCGAGACATGAACCTTCAACATTAAAATTGAAAAAGCAAGATATAAACGATATAGATTTTCATCAATAAAACTGCACTCTTTATTATGTTTTTATTTTTTTGAAAAATGCTTTGTTTTCACATAGCCATAGTTATATCGTATCGTATCGATATCGAGATATCTGCATGAATATCGAGATATGAAATTTTGTCCATATCATTCAGCCCTAGCGCTAGCCCGCAGTTAGCTTTGCCCGTTAGCCTGTTAGCTTCTTCTTCGTGATTGTATTAGTGTGTATTGGTTGCGCCGCCCCGGTGGCAGTCAAGTTGCAAGCATGGTTTTCTGGCCAGAGACACCAGGGGGAGATGAAAGACCCTCCAATAATCCCAGTAACACTTGTATTACCCCCAGAGGGACTACGGAAAGGATTTATTTAGGTAAACGCGTTACTTAGTACTGCTTTAAAAGCTTTCCTAAATAAAAATGTCTTTAGTTCAGCTTTAAATGAGTCCAGACTCTGCACTGATCTGAGCTCCACAGGGAGGCTATTCCAGAGCCGGGGTGCAACTGAACAAAAGGCTCTATCCCCCATGGTTCGGAGCTTCGTGACAGGGACCTGGAGGAGCCGGCCGCTGGATGATCTCAGGGTGCGGGTGGAGCTTTGGAGAGGGATGAGTTCTTGTAGGTATGATCATGGACCATGGCCACTGATGCATTATGGGTGAGAAGGAGAGTTTTGTATTGAATACGGAAGGAACTGGGAGCCAGTGGAGGGAGTATAGAATTGGAGTGATGTGCTCATACTTGCGTACTTGCATAAGAATTCTTGTGGCACTGTTCTGAATGTATTGCAATCTTTGAATGTTTTTGGAGGTAATCCCAGTAAAAAGTCCATTACAGTAATCCAGCCTGGAGGAGACAAAGGCATGGACAAGTTTTTCAGCGTCGGAGAGGGTGAGGAGTGAACGGATCTTGGAGATATTTTGGAGGTGATAGAATGAGGTCTTGGAGAGGTTTTTTATGTGGTTGTCGAAGGTGAGTTGTTGATCAAACCTGACGCCAAGGTTGGTTATGGAGGGGAGAGAGCAATGGCCTGACCATCGAAGCAGAGCTGGGATATGGAGGAGTTGGTGATCTGGTGAGGGTGCCAACAAGTAGTGCTCGGTTTTACTACTGTTGAGCTGGAGAAGTTGTTGCTCATCCATGCCTTTATCTCCTCAAGACAAGCAGCAACACATGAAAGGGCCATGGGAGAGTTGGGGGCAGTTCTGATATACAGCTGTGTGTCATCAGCATAGCAATGAAAAGACAAGTTGTGTCTGCTGATGACGCGACCGAGTGGCAGCATGTATGTTATGAAAAGGATAGGGCCAGGACTGATCCCTGAGGAACACCACACGTAACACATTCGGACCTGTCAGAGAGGTAAGATTTAAACCACTCCAGGGCGCTGCCTGAGAGCCCAACAGTATTGTGGAGGCAGTCGAGGAGGATAGAATGGTCTACGGCAGTGATTCCCAAACCTTTTGCGCCCAAGGCACACCAAAGGACAAGTAAAAATCTGAAGGCACACCTATTGTGCAAATAGCCTTTATATTGCGTTCTCTCTTTTTTTTCTTAAAGAATTGTTTTTAGGTATCGAGTTTGCCTCTGTATTATTAAATGAGTGCATACAAAGTACTGATATAGTAAATTAAAAAATAATTATTTTTGTGTCGTTGTATATTGCAATAATAATGTATGGTTGTCACCAGTTGAACTGAACATGTGCGTGCGTAGTTGACTGGTTAGTTACAGCTAGATATTCCTATCCTCGGTCAGAAGGTAAGGTGACTGGAGATGAAGGATCCACAGCTTTGTATTTCCATAAGTTATTGGTTTCATTTGTTATTGGTAACAATCAGAATCTATCTGTGGCTACGTGTGGTTTCTGTAAAAACAGCAAAAAGGAAAATAATTAAAGTAAATTAAAGTATGAATAATAAATCCAGATCAACAAGTATGTAGCAATGTGGTTATAATAATAATAATAATAAAAGGAGTAAACCACTTGAACATAATATACAGAAAATAGTGAAAATAGTATGTCTAAAATGACATAAAAACACACGACATGGGCAGCTCAAAATTGTCCAAATGCTGCCCTCTTATGGACCGAAAAATGTACTACAAGGGCAGGGCTGCATTTTAGCTCTGGGCCACTCTACCAGCGATACGCATGGGCGACTCCATCTTGGAAAACTAAAAACATGCATTTCGAGGGCCTCGCAGCTGCACTTACTATGAAATAGCATGCAAACTACACTATGTACATCAACACACCTATTACAAGTAATGGCAATACAGTACACTTACGTTCATATTCACGCAGGGCACATTATCAGGACAAAGATTGACATGACCGCTCCCCACACGATACTGCGCAGAACTAGCTCGAACAAGCCCAGGCAAAGTGGAATGTACCATTTAGCGGCAACTAGCGGGGGCCATGGAACAGTCCAACTATTCTAATAATATGGGGGTTTTACACACCAGTGGTTTTGCTAGGGATAATTTCTCTCCTTCATTTTGACGGGCAGGTTTATAAAAAATCCGTCATGGGCTATTTTTATCCTTCATGAATTAATCTCACATTATAAGCAATTTTAAAGACATTTACATAGGCTATATATAAGCTGCATATTGTGTATGTTAGGAAAAATGTGAGATCACTGGATAAATGGAGTTTAACTAAACATTTGAACAATCATGGAACACAAATTTTGCTACAGAAATGTGTATGAACTCGTGCGTAAAATTCTCAGAGGCTTATTCAGAGCATCATCTGCTCATATCAGGGCTCATACACTCAACAAAAATATAAACGCAACACCTTTGTTTCTGCTCCCATTTTTCATGAGATGGACTTAAAGATCTAAAATTCATTCCAGATACACATATTACAATTTCTCTCAAACATTGTTCACAAATCAGTCTAAATGTGTGATAGTGAGCACTTCTGCTTTGCTGAGATAATCCATCCCACCTCACAGGTGTGCCACATCAAGATGCTGATCTGACATCATGATTAGTGCACAGGTGTACCTTATACTGCCCACAATAAAAGGCCACCCTGAAATGTGCAGTTTTGTCTCACAGCAAAATACCACAGATGCCACAAGCATTGAGGGAGCGTGCACTTGGCATGCTGACAGCAGGAATGTCAACCAGATCTGTTGCTCGTGCATTGAATGTTTATTTCTCCACCATAAGCGTTTCAGAGAATATGGCAGTACATCCAACCGGCCTCACAACCGCAGACCACGTGTAACCACACCAGCCCAGGACCTCCACATCCAGCAGGTTCACCTCCAAGATCGTCTGAGACCAGCCACTCAGACAGCTGCTGAAACAATTGGTTTGCATAACCAAACAATTTCTGCACAAACTGTCAGAAACCGTCTCAGGGAAGCTCAACTGCATGCTCGTCGTCCTCATCGGGGTCTTGACCTGACTCCAGCTCGTCGCCGTAACAGACTTGAGTGGGCAAATGCTCGATGGCGTCTGGCACGTTGGAGAGGTGTTCTCTTCACGGATGAATCTCGGTTTACATTGTTCAGGGCAGATGGCAGACAGCGTGTGTGGCGTTGTGTGGGTGAGCGCTTTGCTGATGTCAATGTTGTGGATCGAGTGGCCCATGGTGGTGGTGGGGTTATGGTATGGGCAGGCATCTGTTATGGACGAAGAACACAGGTGCATTTATTGATGGCATTTTGAATGCACAGAGATACCGTGATGAGATCCTGAGGCCCATTGTTGTGCCATACATCCATGAACATCACCTCATGTTTCAGCAAGATAATGCACGGCCCCATGTTGCATCTGTACACAATTCTTGGAAGCTGAAAATGTCCCAGTTCTTGCATGGCCAGCATACTCACCGGACATGTCACCCATTGAGCATGTTTGGGATGTGCTTGACCGGCGAATACGACAGCGTGTACCAGTTCCCACTAATATCCAGCAACTTCGCACAGCCATTGAAGAGGAGTGGACCAACATTCCACAGGCCACAATTGACAATCTGATAAACTCTATGCGAAGAAGATGTGTTGCACTGCATGAGGCAAATGGTGGTCACACCAGATACTGACTGGTTCTGAGTCCCCAGACCCCCAATAAAGCAAAAAACTGCACATTTCAGGGTGGCCTTTTATTGTGGGCAGTATAAGGTACACCTGTGCACTAATCATGATGTCAGATCAGCATCTTGATGTGGCACACCTGTGAGGTGGGATGGATTATCTCAGCAAAGCAGAAGTGCTCACTATCACACATTTAGACTGATTTGTGAACAATGTTTGAGAGAAATTGTAATATTGTGTATCTGGAATGAATTTTAGATCTTTAAGTCCATCTCATGAAAAATGGGAGCAGAAACAAAGGTGTTGCGTTTATATTTTTGTTGAGTGTATTACACTAATACAATTGTAAAGTGGAGCTTATTATTTGCGCTTTCTCTTTTAACGTTAATGTTTAAGAAACAGCGGACAATATTTACCAGTTTGCATCACTGCACAGCGCCGCGCACAGAAACACACACGCGGGAGGGAAAGAGAGAGAGAGGGAGAGAAATAGATGAGCTCGTCCTGAGATTTACGGGAGTTAAAGTTAAAGAGCGGCTCCAGATGAGAAGGATATTATTAGCCTTTAACCGCGTTTGGATCGTGGTTTTCTTCCCCGTGTTGTTGTTAGCGCCCAGAAAGTTAGCTAGCTAGGCAGTGATACAAGTGAAACAGTGAAGCTGCGTTTAGAGAGAGAGAGCCCCGCGCGCGCTGAAAAAAAGCAGCCCTGCGTTTTTATTTTAATCACGGCTTGATTTTCAATTTGTCAAAATGACAGACGGCCTTTGAAATGTTCCGTCAAAGCTTAAAATATTCCGTAAATGACGGAGAATTTTCGGTTAATGTAACCTCTGGTTGTCACAAAATCCCACGGCACACCAGGACTTGCCTCACGGCACACTAGTGTGCCGCGGCACACCGTTTGGGAACCACTGGTCTACGGTGTCGAAAGCCACAGACGGGTCGAGGAGAATTTGAAGTGATGGGGATCCTAAATCAGCTGCCATCAGCAAGTCGTTTGCTACCCTAAGCAAAGCTGTTTCCGTACTGGGCGAAAGCCTGACTGGAATTTTTCAAATAAGTTATGGCTCTTCAGATGATTCTGGTGACAGTTTAAAAGTCCAGGCCCAGCTTTAGCTCTATTTGACAGGAGAGTAACATGTAAATGATCAGCTGAAACCTCATTGTTTTCTCTGTCGTCTCTGTTTAGGGCTGTTTGTAAAAATGTGTGAAGGCCAAACGTTCAGAGCTCTGGTGAACGAGCGTCTGGCTGCACCGGCTGGAGAGACACGTGCGCTGTTTGAAAGGACGACAGCGGAGTGTGTGGAGGAACTGCGTCGCTCCCAAGACGAGTGCCGGAAGATGCAGCGGCTCCTGCACCAGATCCTGAGCCCGAGAGTCGTACTGGTCAGAGTGGACACTGGTCAGAGTTTGAAACGGGAAATCACCGAGACCTCACGGATCAAAGAGGAGCCAGAAGAGCAGAGCGTCACACGGGAGGAAGAGCAGCTGCCAGTGTAGGCTCACACACTTTCAAACACGTCTAAGACACATTATTGTTCAGTTTATTCATATTTAAATCATGTTTCAGGTGTTTCCCAGAGTCCAGTGCTGTGTGCGTGAAGAGAGAAGATGAAGACTGGGAACCTCCATTCAGCCGCTCAGACGCACAGATGGAGACAGAGGCTGATGGAGAAAATCACCACAACCAGGTCCAGAGCAGAAGCATCGAAATCACCGAGACCTCATGGATCAAAGATGACCCAGAAGAGCAGAGCGTCATAAAGGAGGAAGAGCAGCTGCCAGTGTAGGCAACACGTAACACAATGTTCAAACATAATTTTTGTCAACACAATGTTGGAATATACAGTTGTAAAACTACATCCAAAACACACATAATGATCAGAAACAGAATAGGTTTTATGAGATAAGATGGTCATTGTTAGAGAGCAGGTTCACAAACTAGGAATTATCTTTGATGCAAAACGTTCGACATGAAACATTTATCATAAAACTCGTTAGAAGCTGATAAATAAACTTTAAAGGTTTAAATCTATAAAACTATAAAGGCATGCATACAAATGAATGATGTAAACAACAACAATATAACAATGGATTTACAGATGCATTAACTATTAGAAGCAGATATGAGTTTGGACAAACTGCAAACCACTGCACCAAAGGGACAATAGACTAAAAGAAGCCACAGACTGAACCTAAAACTTGGGAATAATCATTTATACAGAATAAATTCTACAAACATGAAAACATTGGAGACGGCCAAACCCGAGTCTCTTCCACAGTATTTGCAGCCAGTGCGGTTACATGCTGTTGCCACTCATGATCAGATGTTTATTCTTTTGATCATTCTTAAAACTTAAAGCCACACTGCGTAAAATGTTACCCAAATAAATAATGTTGAAATACAAGCATCAGCTCTCCTAAGACATGACTGTAAGTTTACCAGGAGTGGGTACTTCTCCAGCTCGTCTCCATGGTGACTAAAGTCAGTAGATTTTGAGATTTAAACAGGTTAGACCCTCGTCCAAATCCATTGTTTGATTACCCACTGCAGGATTAACATTGTCTGTGTGGAGCTGGTCATTAAGAGCACGTTTTGTACTGATGGCAACAGTATTGTCCAAATCGTTACGCAGTGTGCCTTTAAATCTACAAACATTTATTGGTATTTTTGTAACACGTGGTTGTAACTCAGAGTCAAGGCTTTGTGGGGAATAGAAAGCCAAATGTCATTACCACTGTTAATACTAGTCTAGTTCGATAAGGAGAATAGTAAGCACAAACACTTATGATTCTACCAAGAGAAAAAAGATTTGTTTAATCCAATAAAAGAAAAGAAAAATGTATCACCAGTTCACTCCCATAACATAAAGTGTCCACCTCGTTAAAGCGGGTAGTAATAACCTTTTTCAGTTCGAATTGTTCTTTCAGTTCTTTGAAGTTAAGTCAGTCAAGTAAATTTTTAGTCAATGGCCATATATTTTCCCCGTATCCATAACTTGAAGAATAGATCGTGGTGAAGGTTCCAGCACTCCGGATCTTGTGCCAGTCCCAGGGTACGGTTGTCCAGGTGAGGCAACGGCAGCTGGATGTAGTCCTCCACTTTAATGGGTCTCTCAAAAAAAAAAACCTGCATATTTATAAATCATGAAGTCACTATCACCTGCATATGGACTATGCAGGATTAAATATTGATATCTAAGTTACAAGCTTGTATAAATCTAAAATCAACAACTGTTACTGTTTACAAATCAAAGAAAATAAATGGCAGGCCTAATACCATATTTCACACAGTAAACAACAGTTATTACAATATCATAACACGGTTTCAATAAAAGGTATTCAAATACAGCTTTAGAATAGTCTCTGATTGGTTTTTAGGAGTACATAAAATACATTCACTCACCGGAGAAGATCTGCAGAAATAACTTACTGCAGATGACCTTTCTTGTGTATCACCATACTAGTCTTAACAAAAGATAAATTGTAATCAGCATGTGTGCTTGCTTTGGCTGAACAAAAATAGCATTCTCATTACATTCAAATGAACTCACCAAGAATATCTGCATTGATGACAAAATGCAGATATAAAATAACCTTGTCTCGATTACCAGCAGGAACTGGAGTTGTAACAAAAATAAAATATTGAATTAGCAAGATCACTAGTATTAGCTTAGCAACATTAGCTTGCTCGATTTACTCAAATTCACTCACCAGAATATCTGCAGGATTTCTCAACTGCAGATATTTATCCTCTCTGTCTCACTTGTGTGGACTGGAGTTTTAACGAACTCAACAACTTAAAACTTATTTTTTTCTTAGCAAAAGGACGAGCAAGAGCCAGACGTGCTCTTGTCAGCCACGTTTCTCTGTCTTTTCTTCTCACTTGCGTAAAACATTTGTTACACTGTGGAGTCTGGCTCCATCTAGTGGCGACAAAGTGTAACTACATCGACAAATGAGTTTGACCCAAATTATGGGGTTACATTTTGATCCGTCATGTGAGAATAAACTAAGCTTCTCTTTGGCTCTTCTGTTCAAGAGAGTGAAGAAGAAGAAGAAGAAGAAACCAGTGAAACATCCATGACTCGTCCAGTCGATACAGGGCCTTTCTGTGGAGTTTGCACGTTCTCCCTGTTTTTCTCCAATTCCCCTGATCGCTAAAAACTTGTTCAGTAGTTTCCCCTGTGGGACCAGTACTCCATTGGAAACGAGATTCTTAATCTCAGTGGGACTTTCCTGGTTAAATAAAAGAGGTCAAAAAACAGAACTTATACAATTTGACTGAACAACTTTTGCGTTTATTGGAGTAACATTTGACCAGTAATGTCTGTACTTTTATTCAAGTAACCACCTCTGCTATTAAACCTATTGAGCTTTTGTGGAGTCAAGTACATTCCAGAATATTAGAAGAAATGTTTTTGACATTTCAGTTTTAAGTTATAGTTGAACATGTTTCCTCCCATTCAAGTAAAATGTCCTCATTTAGGTCCTTGCCCCAGGCCTCCAGCTGCTTTGATGTCATTATATCCCACTTATTAGATTTGGATTAAAAAAATTATTTTCTTTTCAGGTGTTTCCCAGAGTCCAGTGCTGTGAGCGTGAAGAGAGAAGAGCCCTCCCCGCTTCCACACAGACAAACTGAGCGCGGGAACATCAGCTCAGAGCCACATTTCCGCTCAGAGACGGAGGGACACACTGAGCACTCGTCTGACACTGACGACGATGATGAAGACTGGGAACCTCCATTCAGCCGCTCAGACGCACAGATGGAGACAGAGGCTGATGGAGAAAATCACCACAACCAGGTCCAGAGCAGAAGCACCGAAGTCTCCGCCCAAAACAAGTCTGCACCAGAGACGAGCGCTACGGTCGACAACGGAGAGACGTCTGGAGCTGACGGAGGAGAAGAGAAGAAGAAGCACAAGTGTCATGTTTGTGGCAAGAAATTTGGTCTAAAATCTGATTTAAAAAGACACATTAGAGTGCACACAGGAGAGAGGCCTCATTGTTGTTCCACCTGTAAGAAAACATTTACCCGCATTGGTGCTTTAAATTCACACAGAAGAACACACACCGGAGAGAAACCTTTTAGTTGTTCATTCTGTGAGAAGTCATTTGCCCATAAACATGATCTAGATACACACAGAAGAACACACACAGGGGAGAGGCCTTACAGCTGTCAGGTCTGTGAGAAAAAGTTTACACAGCTCTCTACCCTCAAGAGACATAGACAAACACACACAGGACAGAAACCACATGACTGTTCAATCTGTAATAAAACATTTGCCCGAAAGTCTCACTTAGATGCTCATAGAAGAACACACACAGGAGAGAAACCACACAAATGTTCAATCTGTAATAAAACATTTGCCCGAAAGTTTATTTTAGATGCTCATAGAAGAGCACACACAGGAGAGAGGCCTTACTGCTGCTCAGTCTGTCAGAAAACATTCACCCAGAGATGTCATCTAAATACACACATGAAGACCCACAATGTTTAAAGCACATTTCAACATCCAACAGTAAGAAAGTGTTTTCTTTATTTCTGAAGTTGTCTGTTTATTCTGTTTAAATCAAAAATAAATTTACATGTTGTTTATTAAAAACTTTGAAGCGAGTCCTTGTGCGAACTTGAAATGCGAGGCCCTGCTCTGACACTTGTCGTTCATTACCAGAGGTTCCACTAGACTTTTTTTTCCCAGACCAGAGTAATTCTAAGTTTACCTCTTGTTGTCCGTGAATTCAGACGGGTCGGTCGCAAACGCGTCGGTACAAAGAGCCGGCTCTTTTAAGTGAATGATGATAGCCAATCCTTTTTTTTTTTTTTAAGGTTGGATGTTTATCACACTCTACATGCACCACTCTGTGCTACATTAGAGCAGAATAGAGAAGGGCCAAGACTAAAATAGAAAGAGAAAAGAGTAAGAGAAAGGTATCGAGGAGAGAGAGAAGGACAGAGAAAGGAGCTGCAGCCCGTCCGCGAGGAACAAACCTGCTGTTTACACAAAATCAAGATCTCTACAAACTTAAACTAATCCATCATTGTAGTCAGTACATCTCTAGCTTTTAGCCACTTCTTAAATTAGGAAGATCAGCCTCATATTTTCGGTTTTATGGTTAGATAGAGTTACGCTGGGTTTGTGGAGTGAAAAGTAAACAATGCGATCACACGCGGAGCGGCGATGCATCACAATGTCGGCCTTTTCCACTCATGTGTATGAGCCCATTGCAAAAGCAAGAAAAGCAGTAGTACAGGAGTCCTGGCTTTGGACTGATGTCTGGAGTAGAGACCTGCACGGGACGGGAAATCCCGCGAGACTTGCAGGACCTGACAGAAATCTTGTGGGAGCAGCCAGGATTCAAACTGCCCCGGGCGGAAGCGGGCGGTCAGACCAAAACACGTCGGGTCCCAATTGTCCCGACATGTCCCGTATAAGAAAACAACAGGCTGTTAGACACACGAGCACAGCCTTTTTACGCATCACCGCCTGTGGACACTGGGATGATGCAGAGATCCCCCACGCTACAGCACCTTCACTGGCTGCTTTTGCTCCACACTGACCAACCGGACTTACAGCTGAACTACACTTAAACCCGCCGTTATCTCCTGACGCAGCTGAATTCAATACTTGTCAAAACCTCCCTCTGTCCGTGCGCTTTGGATAAGCCATTAAAGCTGACGCACACCGAGACGCTTTGAAACACAGTTTCATCACATTTCTATAGAGAGGTGCTGCGCTCCATCGAGGAAAACACAGGTGTTTACCCCTCTGCAGCAACACAGACGACTATGGACTGTGACAGATAAACTGCTGTAAACTTTGTTGGGAGTTACAAGAGACGCAGCGGAAAAAGACAAACCATTGTAAGAACTTCACTCTGGGAAGGTAAGTGTTCCGTCGCCAACTCACTGTTAACCTGCAAAAAAGAGCCACGTTTGCTCTCTCTGTTACAACACTGACCTACGCTTTGCATTTAATGTTTGATAATGTGTTTGATAATGTGTTTTAAAACGCTGCACGGTTTGAGAAAAGCCTTTGAGCTGCCGTTACGCAGCGCGCACTCGCCGCTGGCCTTTTAAAAAACTCGGGACTTGCGGGGACCCGTGAGATTCCCCCGGGCGGACAGGGAAGGACACTCCCGCGGGAGACTCGGGAGCGGGAAGGGGGGCGTCGGGACCTTGCAGGTCTATAGTCTGGAGTCTGTATCCCTCTCAGCACGAGGCTCCAGCAGCTTACGGAGGCGGAGCTGACACAGGCAGCAGAGGGACTGGGCAGAAGCTATGGGAGAAGCATTAAGGATTTTGACTGTAAATAAAAGAGTACATGGGCCTATATGTAACTACGCCAGCTTTAAAAGTGCGTGTGTTGCTATAACAAACAATGGCTCTACCACCTCGGTAAAAAAACAAAACAGCAGGATTGCGAGGCCCTCTAGTGGCGCGAGGCCCTGTGTGGTTGCACAGTTCGCACAGCCCATGTGACGGTACTGGCCACGGTGACCAGTGTTGGGAAGATTACTGTAAAACAGTTACTTCTCCACAAAAGTAAGTGCGTTGGTAACTCAGTTAAAAGTTACTTGTTACTGGACAAAGTTATTACTGAGTTACAAACAAATCTCCAAGAAAAAGTGCTCATTCAGAATGTTTTAAGCCTGTTTTAGCCACACAATCACCAAAGCTTCAGAACCAGCGTTTACTTTCAGTCTCTGACCCAGAGCTCAGCCACCGAGACAACAGCAAACACTGAGGCAAAAGTACAAGAACGACCTGCAGGAAAACAACACATCCCACATCTTTCAGCAGCAGAAAGTCGACAAACAACACATTTACTAAACACACACTGATATCAGGACATATTCAGGCTAATGTCAGCTCTTCCTGAAACAAATGCCCCTCTTTGGAACAAGAAACGAGAGCAGGATCTGAGGGACTCAGCTTTTCTGCAAGTCTTAACCTGTTAAAGTACCTGGTAATTTAGCTAAAAACGATTCGGAAAATATCCATCCAAAATTACAATTGCAGCTGCTCTTCAATAATGAGGAGATGTTTTTGTTTTTTACACAGCATCTAGTAGTTTGTCCTAATATAGTAACTATTGACATTTCTAGAAAAAAAAATTCTCATTGGAAACA
Organism: Neogobius melanostomus; assembly: GCA_007210695.1. Lineage (NCBI taxonomy): Eukaryota > Metazoa > Chordata > Actinopteri > Gobiiformes > Gobiidae > Neogobius > Neogobius melanostomus. The sequence continues at coordinate 57,981 of VHKM01001117.1, read as the reverse complement.
CAAAGACATGTTGAATATTTAGTCTTGTGCCTAATTGTGTTGTGATATCAGTGGTGAATATGGCTCCTGTGGGTTATTATGGGCTGATTCACATCATTTACCAGCAGAGAAACATCCTGGCCATTTACATTTCAGAGATTTCCTGTTTATCTGTTTTATGTTACAGTGTGTATCTTCATGCGTTTTACAGACGGACTATTTGGAGACAACAAATTTGGACACATTTTATGGTTTGGAAAAATCTGTGAATGAATAACTTTTAAATGCTTCAACTTACAGACATCAATGAGGGCAAGGCAAGTTTATTTGTAGAGCACAATTCATACACGAGGCAATTCAAAGTGCTTCACAGTTGCAGAAAAAATTACAAGAAAACAGATCAAATCAATCAATAAAACATCAACATAAAGTTAATCAATGACAGTAAAAGGCAAGAGTGCAGATAAAATACTTTCAGTTTTCATATGCACGGGTAAAAAGAGCTGTTTTCAGCCTGGATTTGAACATTGTCAGAGTTGAGGCCTGTCTCACATCCTCATGAAGACTGTTCCAGATTTTAGCTGCATGAAACTGAAACGCAGCCTCACCGTGTTTATTATTGACTCTGGGAACCACCAGGAGACCCCTCCCTGAAGTTCTCAGGGCCCGAGATGGTTCATACGGCTCTAACATGTCAGCAGTGATGTGCGGTGAGGTTTGTTGCTGGTGAGGCACATGCTATTGACTCCAATATAAAGTAAACAAAACTGCAGGGGAAAAAATGCAACTTGCTGTCTCTGGTAATTGTCTTACTTTTAAATAGCATTCAATAGCAACACATTTAAACATAAAATACATTCACACGATATTGCAAATAAAAATGAAAAGACAACATTATGAACGTGACCGGGACTCGTAGCCCGCCCGTCCAAATTATGAGTTATTGACAAACCCGATACACCACGCGGGCTGTGCTGATAGCGTCGACATGTTCAGTACAAAGACTCGTCTACAGCATTTCCTCCATAAAATGTCAGCCTAATTAGTTTTTCCTTTTATGTACTCCTTTACGTTTAAATTGCCTCTCCTGAACCGTGCAGAATAATAAAACAGACTGTTTTTTTCACGTGTAGTCCACATGTTTTATAGAAATGTGTAGCGCTGACTCAGCGCCCCCTCGTATCGTCAGGGCAGTGCATTGGAGGCGAGCCTCACTTCGGGACCATCAAAACACGGTTTAAAGTCAAATGAACAGGTTAAACAAGTCGTTCTTTTGCCTGATTCTTTATCCAGGTGATAGAAAACCAACGCGCCCAACAAAAACCCATTTACAAATGTATTTTACTTTTAGGGGGCGAAAAAAGCCCCGAATGGGACAGAGCGCTGAGCGAATGAGCCGAGCTCAAGTGTGTGCAGGAGGCTGGAGCACCGCCCTCTGTACACGATATCGACAACTGATGAAACATTTGGGCATTTTTTAACCACGAGATTGATTAAAATTGTAGAAAATCCCTATCATCTTAAGAGAAGGGACTTGTTTTTATAAAGTTTATTGTATTTTTTAATTTTTGTTTTTTTCCATAATGACTGGTGAGGCCGGGCCTCACCTGCCTCCCCTGACCGCACGTCACTGCATGTCAGAGATGGACTTTGGTGCTAAACCATGAAAAGACTTGTACACAAGCAGAGCTGTTTTAAATTCTATTCTCTGAGTGACAGGAAGCCAGTGCAGAGACCGGAGCACTGGACTAATGTGGTCGTATTTCCTGGTTCTTGTCAGGACTCGAGCAGCAGAGTTCTGGATGTTCTGCAGCTCTAACAGCTCGTTTAGAAAGGCCAGTGAGCAGCCGTTACAGTAGTCTAACCTGCTGGAGACAAATGCATGGATGAGTCTCTCTAAGTCTGGTTTTGACACTATTCCTCTGATCTTAGCAATGTTCTTCAGATGGTAAAAAGCTGATGATGTTATTGCTTAATGTGGCTGTTTAAGTTCAGGTCTGAGTCCATGATTACTCCTAGATTTCTAACCTGATTTTTTGGTTTCAGAGCGCAGCCTTTTTAAGCATCACAGCCAGTGAACACCGGGATGATGCAGAGATCCCCCACGCTACAGCACCTTCACTGGCTGCTTTTGCTCCACACTGACCAACCGGATTTACAGCTGAACTACACTCAAACCCGCCGTTATCTCCTGGCGCAGGTCAATCCAAAACTTGTCCAAACCTCCCTCTGTCCGTGTGCTGCGCTTTGGATAAGCCATTAAAGCCAACGCACGTCGAGACGCTTTGAAACGCAGTTTCATCACATAGAGGTGATGCGCTCCGCTCCGTCGAGGAAAAGGTTTTACCCTTCTGCAGCAACACAGACGACTCTATGGACTGTGACAAACAGGGAAACTGCTCTAAACTTTGTTGGGAGTTACGAGAGCAGCAGCGGAAAAAGACAAACCATTGTAAGAACTTCACTCTGGGAAGGTAAGTGTTCCGTCGCCAACTCGCTGTTAACCTGCAAAAAAGCCACGTTTGCTCTCTCTGTTACAACACTGACCTACGCTTTGCATTTAATGTTTGATAATGTGTTTAAAACGCTGCACGGTTTGAGAAAAGCCTTTGAACTGCCGTTACGCAGCGCGCTCCAGTGTGTTGGCATTTGGCACATGGCGCTCTGCGTCCTAGTGCGTACTCGGCGCTGGCCTTTAAAAAAAACTCGGGACTTGCCGGGACCCGGGAGATTTCCCCGGGCGGACAGGGGAGGACACTCCCGCGGGGAGACTCGGGAGCGGGCAGGGGGCGTCGGGAGCGGGCGGGAACGGGATTGAAATCCATTCCCGTGCAGGTCTCTAGTCCGGACCCACGCGCCAACCCGTCCAAACCCGAAACTTGGATCCAAACTTTAGACCCGACGTGACAGTTCTGCAGCAGCGTCTGCGCTCTCACCCTCGCTCCCTCTCTCTCCCCCTCACGCTACGGTAACGCAGCTGAACAGAAAGAGAAACTGCAGCCTCTGAGCTCGTTTTAAACTTTTAGAAACGGCTGCAGAATAATTGAAATACGGCTCGTTAAAGATTTATAACCGAGAAGACGCTAGTCATCTAATTAAATATGCACGCGCGATAGTTACGCGCAAACAGCACGGCTGTTTCTCCATCGTTTAAAACAAAAAGAGCAGCGAGCAGGACTAAACCTGGACCAAACCAGGACTTGGACTAAACAGGGCTCATTGTTGAGCTGAGCTTCAGGCTGAGGTTCAGAGTCTGTATCTGAGGGCTGCAGGGGCGGAGCTGAGAAGAATCAAGGGCCTGCGCCCTTGAAAGAAAACTGATCCATTACATTATTAAAAAAATAAAAAAGCTGTGCCCTTGTAAATTAACCAGAAATCATTCTTTTCACAGCAGCATAATAGCCAAAAATTGTTATTATTTTTTGCTTAAAATGCACCAGAATGCAGGAAAACGCATCTAAATTTAAAAAAAATCCCCCCCCCAAGGTGCCGCTCTCTCCCACTACAGTCTCCTTGAAATCTGTGGGAAACACTGTACTTGTGTGACTGCTCCTGAGCGCAAATTCATTCCTTATCGTTTGATTGTCTTTCAGAATATCTCCATTGTGTCCGTTATGTGGGGTAATTCAAGGAGTTTTTTAGCGTAGTACTCACGCTACTTTCTTCCCATGTTGTAATCCTTGATCCTGTCTGAGCCAGTTAACTCAATACCAGCTCACACGCTAATCACTTGTGGTGCTAACAGGTTGGAAGACTTGTTGCATGTTTGGTGATTCCTGAGCTGCAGTGGATGAGCACAGAGCATGGCAATTAGGTCAAGCAATCAGCAGGAAATAAAGGGTTACATCAGTGGGTCGCCTGTCAGCTGCTAAAGAAGGCTACACTTCCAAATAATTATTACTTAAGGCTCCAGCATGTACTTATGTGTAAAACTGACGGTAAGATTTCTGGGTGTTACTTGTTGAGGAACACAAGAATGACTGAATTTGGGACAATGCTTTGGGAAGTTCTGGGGAGTGTCCACTAGGGGGCTAAAGCGACGTATGAATACACAGTGATTCGGACATGATCTATAATGTTTGTTATGCTTCATTTTCCTCCTCAAATAAAAAAGAGGACTAAAATAGGAGCGCCCAGGTAGTTTGGTTTGTTTGAATCTAACTTACAAAACTGTAACGCTATTTACTCTCTTTAATTAGGTAAATAAAGCCTTTTTCCGGAAAAAGGCCATGTTTCTCTGCCTTTTTATAACGGCTTCAAACAATACATTAAATTAAATTGTCTGAAAAACAGAAGTTCAGTGTTGTACAGCGTTGAATGTCTTCATTTAAATTCTGACCCCCTCTCCCCCAGCGTTAGAATGTGTTTTATTTTTCTTTGCTTTCCTATCTTCTCTTTTTTCTTACTTTTTTTTCTTCTTCTCTTCTCTTTACAATTTTCCACTGGCCCACCTATCATTTTAATGTCCACAGGTTGTTTCCATGTGCATCTACTGTGAAATGTTGATTGTTATTGACTCAATGATTTTTTTATACTGCTGTGCTGTCAATATCAACATTGCGTTAATAAAAGTGAAAAAAAAAGAAGTAAGTGACTGAGTAAAGGCATGACATAGCCCACTGACTGTACTGTCATGTGCCAGTGACATCCGAAGAGGCAGAGCATCCAAAGCCACAGTGGATCTGATAGATCACTGGTTCCCAAAGTGGGGGTCGGGACCCCTCGGGGGGTCGCGAGGCCTCGGGTGGGGGTCCCCAGATGATTGTAGGATGAAATAAAAAAGAAAAAGGCAACTGTTTTTTTATATAATTTTGAGTGTAAAACAGCATATCATTCCTGAACTCCATTTATATAATCAAAATGAACTGTTTAAATACATGTTAACTTGATTTTAAAGTAGCAAAGTAGCAAAACTAGTTCTGTGACAATTCTCTTCCTGATGGAAAGGGTAAAGTAAATGACAGATGAATGGAGAATTCTCAAGTGATGAGATAATAAGCTACTGTATTCTACTGAATCGATGTGTGGCTTGAAAGTTGTTCCCATGGCATTAGCCATTTTTAAATAATCAACCTGTGTTACGGAAGCAGTGTTAACAAGCAGATTAAATCTATTCCAACATATTTTTTTTTGCATTATTAAAATCATTAGATAAGCTATTTCGGAAGTGATTTTCATTTGCATATCTTGTTTTGGTTGTACACATGTTTCTCAGTTTTTTGTAATTATGATATTTTTTCCTGGCCCTTATGATACATAAGGTACAGGTGATACTCGGAAAATTAGAATATCGTACAAAAGTTTATTTCTGTATTTCAAATTAAAATGTGAAACAAATAAAGGCTATACATATGTCACTTTGCATGTAATGAGTCTATCATACATTAGTTTCACAGTTTAAGTTGAATTACAGAAATGAATGCACTTTTTAACGATTTTCTAATTTTCCAAGTTTCACCTGTATTTCCAAGTCAGTGGATATATGTACATGAATAAGGTAAAAAAGTGCATTAAGATATTATCATAATAATGTTCTTGTTTGTCGTAGAGATGACCACAAAACCAGTATAATGAAAAGACACACAGCATGTTTCTTTTTCAATGCATGATAATTTATCTAATCATCTCGATTTTTTTTTCTTTTTCATTGCATCATTGTACCAACACTACACATGCGCTTCACATAAGTACATGCACACAGCTCTGGTGATCACACGTCCACAGTGTGACGGGAGCGTCGGGAGTGTCTCAGTCCCGGCATCAAGAGGGGGCGTGAGAGGGTGTCGCCCCCTCACGCGGACAGTCCCACTCCCTCAGTCAAAATGTAGTGTTTTCATTTTTTTAATATATTGTTTTCAGTCTATGATGTGTTCAAAACACCCCAAAACTCAGAAGAAACTCCACTGACTCTAATGAACAGTTTTGGAAATTCAGAGTTTCCTTGAACCCATCACGCACCCGCTTACTATGTCATCAGTGCATCATCCCGCCATAAGGAGTAGCCTGTAGCCAGCAGCTATAGTTTCTGTTCAAAATGGAGTGTTTGTGAGCGTGGGAAAACATGTGCGTGTCCCAATTGGTCAGCGGTGTCAACAGTGTCAAAACATTGCAGTGCAAGGCTACTACTGCTACAAAGCCTTCAACTTGGCTATAGTTCTGTCAAATGGAGATAAAAGTCGGTGACACGAAGAAGCGGGACGTATTTCAGTGGATTTAATAAGAAAAGGAGACGGGCCTCAGCCCTGAGATGGAGGAGGTGGAGGAGACAACGGAGAAAGAGGAGAGAGGCGAGCCGCTAGCGGCGAGGTGAAGCTGAACAGTTTGTCTCCAAACTCAGTAAGTGCTGCTAAACTCTGTTCGTGGTTGAAATGTAGCTTGAAAAGGTGGTTCTTGTGAACTTTTGGTGAAATAAAGTTGTGCTGTTTCGTGTGGGAATCGCTGTGGCCATGAAATGACTTGTTTGTGCCGCTGTTTTGACAGAGGAATGACGAGAGAGGCGCTGCTGTGTTTTTCTGTCTTTATTTCACTCTGTCATCGGCCGCTGCTTTCTGTGTGTTCACTTTGGGGACGGTAAAATCACCCACTTTTCTCCTGTGCGTCTAAAATCGGGCTTAAAAATCAAACATGTTTGATTTCCTGCGACTGTAGTCCAGTTGCGTCTGACTGCTGCCCACACTACACGATTCGAATGCCAGTCCAGTCCTGACCCCCCACACTACGTGACACGACTCTCTGTGACTGCCTTAGACTATAGACACAACTCGGGAAGACTCGGCGCGACTGAGAATTGTATCAAAATCGGGCATAAAAATCATGTAGTGTGTGTTGACCTTGACGTCATTGCCCTCTCTTGGTTTTCAGCCGCCCCCCTTGTGTACTGAGCTGGCGCCGGGACTGGAGTGTCTGTGTCGTCATCAAAGCTGTACCTTTGAGTTGAGGCTCCTTCACACATACTTAGTCTCATTTACTCTGCACATACACATATTTACACTAATAAACACATGAGTCATGTGTGTTGTCCACTCTCCAATTCCAAAACCCATTTTCCATTTGGCAACACTTTCCTGGGATCTGTTTCAATCTGGAAGCCATTATTAAAGTGTCCAGAGGTTTGATGTTGTGAAGATGTTTAAGAGACAGAGGACACTTCTGTCGTGCTGGCAGACACTGAGGTCTCATCATCCACCATGCCTCCCATTCCAACTGCTCCAAGCATGCAGTTACGGAACTGAAATGAGGTGGGAAAAAAGAGAGAGAGAGATGATAACGTGTGAAAAAGGTAAAGCTGCTGGAATGGAACAAAATACACACCTGCTTGTTCATGAGCACATAGATGACGGGGTTATACAGGGCTGAGCTCTTAGCAAAGAAGGAAGGGATAGATGCAGTCATGGCTGTGAATGAAGCTCCTTTATTCAAGAAGATCCATCCAGCAAAGGAGGCATAAGGTGTCCAGGCCATCAGGAAGCCAAAGACCATCAGGACGCACATGCGGGTAACTTCCTTCTCTGCTTTCTGAGTGGAAACTGACTCCTGTTGCTGGGCAGCTGCCTAAAGTTCAACATAAAAGGCTTTAGCAAATTTCTCTGATAATTGTTTGAAGTAATAACTTACTGACATTATGATTAATAGTTTAGAATATTTCACTTACTGCTTTGACAGTGAGCACAAGGCTTCCATAGGTGAAGAAGATGACGAAGACAGGAATGAAGAAGTGGACAACAAACATGTAAATTACATAGGACTCGTTGTTGAAGCCTGGGGCCAGAGTGTAGTAGTCAGGTCCGCACGAGCACTGTATGCCCTCAGGAATGTATCTGTGTCATGAAAAATATTACAGTTTTTAAATAGTCAGATTTTGCCATTTTATAATTGAAGATTTTAGCATAAGCTTGGTTGTACCTGGACCATCCAAAGAGAGGAGGAGCAGCACAAGCAAGAGCCATGATCCAAGTGAAGGCAACTCCGGCACCAGCGTGACCTCCACTGAACTTGAAGCTTCCCATGGGTTTGCACACAATGATGTATCTCTCAACAGCCAACACAACCAGAGACCAGAGGGAAACTTCACCTAATGAGAGAAAGACCAGAAGAGTGAATATGCTACATTAACTGAATATTAATGTAGCATTTTTTGCCTTAGTCATCTGTAAACATACCTCCCAGTGTAGCCATGAAGCCCTCAATTGCACAGAAAGTGGGGCCCAGGATGAAGTAGCCACTCATAGCAGAGGTGATAGCGATGGTGAAGCCAAAAGAGCACATGATGAGACCAGCAACAGCCAGGTTGACCAGAATGAAGTTCAGAGGCTGTCGCAGCTTCTTGTTCTGGAAGGTGACCAGCAGGGTCAGGCCGTTGATTGGTGTCCCAGTGCAGATGAGGAAGAACATGTAGAATGCCAGCAGTTTGAAGATCCAAGGATCTGCCATATAATACTGTGGCACTTCAAAAGGACTCCTAACAATCCCTGTCCTGTTGGACATGGGGATGTAGAAGTTCTTTCCCTCTGTGCCATTTGGCTCGAAGCCTCCGTCCCAGCCCATATTGAGATGTCCAAGTCAGATACAGTCTGCAGCGGTCTGAAACTAGAGGTGTAAGTTAGTCCTCACAGCACAGACTGAGGTGTGTGTCATTATATATTGTCTTAGTTTTATCCTTAAATTGTTAGATACGTAGATAAGTGGATTGGCTCAGAGGAAATGGACAGCTCATGTAAGACTTATCGACTTTAGGTGACCTACAGGTAGTACAGAGAGTGAGTAAATTGGCTAACTACAGAAGATTGACTATTTGAAAGCTAAAACCTCTAGCCTGGCCGACCAGCCACTACTTTCTGTTCAAAAGCAGGAGCATCTGAAATACTGCTCATACGTCATAATATTATGGCGTCCAATTATAGTTTATTTGTAATATGTCTCTCAAATGCAGAGTATCATCTCCCTATCATGCAGGGCCCACTCTATAACTTCTCTCACCTCTGATGAACAGTATTGATGCTTCGCTCTCACTTGTCTGTATAATCTATTGAATTTTATTAAACCACCAGGCTTGTGTTGGTATTAGATTTTGTTTTGCTTTGGTTGGTCAACCCACTTGTCAATCACGCTGATCTGACCTGGGGTAGAGATCTCAAACTTCTTTGTATTAAATAGGAAAGACAGTTTGGCTACAATCTCCTGAATACAGTCATTGAACTGAAGTGCATTAGGAATTAGGCATTAGGCACTAGCATTAATGCATTAGGCATTTGTACATTAGGCATTAGGCATTAGGCACTAGCATTAGTGCATTAGGCATTTGTACATTAGGCATTAGGCATTAGGCACTAGCATTAGTGCATTAGGCATTAGGCACTAGCATTTAGTTCTGCATAGGGGACATGTTTAAAGTAAGTATTCGTTGTTTGGATATGTTCATACTTGTTTTTTTAGTCTTATATATGACCATTTAAAGAATGGCCTCATTGCAGTGCAACCAAAAGAGGGACAGGTGGTGCTTTCTTGTAATTGTATCTAACTGTGAAGCACTTTGAATTACTTTGTGTATGTCTGAATTGTGCTCTACAAATATACTTGCCTTGCCATCCCTTGTAAAACAACAAATTTACTAGAAAATGGAAGGGAAATATGTTTTGCTATTATGCATGATCAGGATCTATGGTCTAACAGTAAATAACCCTCATGATCCTTAAGAACGTCACAGATGACCATGGAGTCACAGAAAACAGTCAAGTGCATTTTGTTTATTGTATATCTTCATAGTTTCATAGTATCTCAGATAGGAAATAATAATCACATTTATTTAAGCGATTGCATGTATTTGTTGTTAGGGAGTATGGGAGGATATATCCTTGAGAAATTCCAGTCTGGCTTTAGGGTAAACCACAGCACCGAGACAGCCCTCACAGAAGGTCACAGTGTTGGTTCTACTGGATCTGAGCGCTGCCTTTGATACAGTCGGCCACACTATTCTTTTAACTCGTTTAAAACACATCGGCTTCTCTGGTGCTGTCCACAAATGGTTTACATCCTACCTCACAGACAGGACATTCATGGTAAGTGTGGATACCTGCTACCTGTACATCTCCATGTCTCCTGATGACACCCGCTGCAGTGGAAATTAAATGAAGGAAAAGACAGCAGACTGCACATTGTTGACAAACTGGTACATGTATTTGTGATCTCATAACATGTCATTTAATTTTATTATTTAGATTTCACTTTTTATGAACTCCTGTTAAGCTTATTCATAGCACCTGCAGTCAAAGCCTTTGAATGGGATAAGCATTCCTTCTCCGGACTTTACTAAACTAGATTAAAGGGAAGTAATTGGCCTACTTTTGCTGCACTTTACAATCCTATAATCTCATTTTGACTGTAGAAAGACTCCAAAAGACAGGCAGAAACTCGGACAGTCTTCAACACTGGTGGCTGCAGGAGAGAGCGTCATTTTGAGACCTGATTCCTTGACCTTTTTTGTTTTTTTTGTTTGAGTTTTTATTTCGAGCTAAGGCACAAAATCCAAGAAAACAACAGAAAAATATATATATACACAATAAAAGAAAAACAAAAAGAAAAAATATACATTCTAACTCGAAAAGGAGTGGGAAGAAGACAAGCTTATTGACTCCCACCCCTGTTCATAAACTTAAATAACAATAACTAACAACACTGCATATTTCTTACCATTTTACAAAACAACTATCAACCGAGTTGGTTACATTTCAACAGATGCCATACTGCTTTATACCAGGTCAACATTCACAGTATCTCACACGCTACAACCAGTGTATTATTTCTGTTTCCCATACCGAATTCATTACCGTGTTGGCATTATCGTTATTCATCATCACCATTACAACCCATATAACATTACTCTGTATCAAAATGTTTGATGATACATAAAATACTCCACATTTATTCATGAAAGGTACATTAATCGCAGACCGATTGATGCTCATGATAACAAGAATGCTCTTAATGATGTGTGTTACAAGGGATTCAGGGTTTTTTATTTTTATTTTTTTTTTCCTTTTCCGTGACTGGACCAGCTGCCAGAGGGGAGCAGCCCCCGAGCAACCGGACCATCCTTTGTTAAGTGTCCTATACTATGCATTAAAAGAGACACATTTTTAGGAGTCTGCTGCCAGAAGAGGGTTTCCTCGAGCTGCCGGCCCCCACATGTCTGCCTGTACTATGGGTTATGTTGAATGCGGAGTACATAGATATGTGCATGTTTTACTTCTAAGAATTTAATTCCTTTATATTACCATCAGCATCAATAGCAGTACCACTGTCTGAATCGATTAAGTTTGATTCTAAGAATAATCTATAGATTGTTAGGTATTAATCCTAGACTATTACATTTAAAGTTTAAATAGTGATGATAACAACACAACAGCAATAGCAATAACAATGGCAATAACAACTGCAATAGTATAATAGTAACAACCACAATATACTTCATTATTAGTTACTGTAGATCTGACCTTTAAAGTATACAGCACTTTGTGACACCCATTAGCAATCAAGTACCCATTTCCTCCTTCTGGTACAATGACCATACCATTTTTTTATATCTTGATTTGAAATGATGAATATTAGGACATTGTTTAAATTCTGGCCCCAATTTGTTCCAGAGTTTAACTCCACATACAGACACACACATACTTTTCCTAGTGGAAGACACTGCTTGAACCTTAAAGTTATTGCCCCAAACTTCTACACAGTAATTTAGATATGGCAAAACTAATGAACCATATAACAAAAATAATGCATTGTAATTTAAGAAAAACTTTGCTTTATTAATAATTGGACCTTTGGAGACTTTACCTTGTATGTGTCTTATGTGTGGTTTCCAGCTTAATTTACTGTCAATGGTGACTCCTAAGAATTTAATTTCTGATACTGTATCTATAACTACACCATCTATAATTACTGGGTCTGGTTTTCCATTATAATTACCGAAAAACATTACTTTGGTTTTATTTAGGTTGAGAGACAATTTGTTAATGTCCATCCATGTTTATAATTTCCTTAATTCACAGTTTACGTTAGTTACTAAAGTGCTATAATTGTCATTAGAATAGAAAACGTTTGTGTCATCTGCGAAAAATCACTAATTTTAATAATTTAGACACGTTAAAAGTGTCATTAAGATATACATTGAACAACTTTGGGCCTAATACAGATCCCTGTGGGACCCCACAACCAATGTCCAAATAACCTGATGTAAACTCCCCCATCTTCACATACTGCTGTCTCCCAGTTAAATAGCTTTGAATCCAGCTCAAAGCCTTGACACGTCAACTAGGACTTGAACCGTACAAATTTACTTTTATCTGTCTTTTCCTTCATTTAATTTCCACTGCAGCGGATGTCTTTGCAAACCAGGATGCAATAACCTTACTGGAGATAATCCTGATTTCCTTGACTGAACCTATGGACCTATTCTATAGAGCGAACTCCTCCTTAACCATTTCACAATCAACTAAAATTAATTAAAAATGATCTAAACAATTTGAATAACATTGAAATAAAAATGGAAAAAATATCGATCCATTAATCAGCTCTGCTATGTAAATAGACAACCTGTACTCATGTTTTAACATTTTCAAACACAATGACTGCAAATGTCCGGACCTTGGACATATGTCGAGAGTCATGAAAGAAATTTTTGCGGCCCTTGAGAATTTTATTTTAAATTGCGATGGGTTCAAACAATAGCTTTATTGTAATCTGCTTCTGCTTCAGTGCCGCGGATACTGCATCGTCAGGGGTTCGGTAAGGGAGCTGATTCAGCAGGATCAGTTCCAACAGAGACAGTATGCTTTGCTGAAGACAAAGACAAAATATGTATTTGAAAGTGTCCAAGCAAAAAAATGCTACAAAACTTTTGTATACGTTACCGGGTGGAAGGCTTTAGCTTAGCTCAGTACTGTCAGAAAATTAGGGTTAATACCTTTGTTTTCCAATTCTGGAGAACGCTTCAACTAGAAGAAAACGACACAGAGATCAATACTTTGGTTGGCTTGCAAGGGAGAATCGCAGTACATCACAGCCCCGCGGAGTGGTGCACCCATTCTCAAAGAGTTGTTTTTTGGTACAGCCTTTTATTTGGTTTTTCCACAGCATATTACACATAGGGAGGTGGAGTTTACAGATATTGCTCGTCACCTCTCAAACACATGTATCACATCATATCTTAAAACATGAATCACACTATACTTATCAAATCAAGGAAGGCCCGGCCTGTACAAGGACACCTGATGTCAATAATACCCAGTCTGACCCAGACAGTCCGGGGCCAACCTCGATTTACGTTCGTCCAGTTCACTCCGTTGTCTTACTACCCATAGTCAACCTGATACCAGGCTGCTCTCTGACGTACTTTTGATACCAAACAGTATCTTCTTAGATACTACTGGAACATTGTGAAAAATATGCTAACCTTGAAGATAAATTCAAACACTTGGTTGTTGCATCATTCACATAATTATAATTTTATTATAACTTTATTCACATATGTACAATTCTATTACAATTCTCTCCTGTTTATCAAAACATTAGCGAATTTTCTCACATCCAGATATACCATTCCTCACAGATTTCAGCATACCCGTCATATTTTTAAACTAATGCTTTTTACACCCAGAGTGGTAATATTTAGGCGCTATAGTAATTGCCAGTTTCAGTGTCCTCATTTTCTGCTGGTATTAGGGCGTAGGTGGTGAGTGTTCCTTCAGTGTGTTTGCCATTGTTTTTAGTTGTGTCAATGTGTGCGTTATGGCCCCATCTGCTGCTGTGTTGTTGGGGATGAGGATTATGTCACAATATGGGTCTTTACCGGTGGTGTACCAATAGAGTCTAAATAGGCTGCACTCTGTAAGGTTCGGCTGGTTTTTCATGTTTACTGTCACTGATAAGTGTGTTGGTGTCTGTATGAGGATTAACCTGCCCGCCCACTTCTTGGCCTGCTCTGTCGTAGCCTTGGGTACCCACTGCTCTCCTGAGTTTACCACCTCATTCCCCCATGAGTTATCTATTTGCCCCGGCATAACATACACTATATCGTTTTTAACATCTGCTTGATCTGATATCTTGACTCCCCTATGCACTAACTGGTTGTAGGGCACCTGGAAGGTGTAAGTCTTGTTCACTGGTATGCAAAACTTAAGCAGTGATATACATTTACATTGTCTAGAACATGGATCTGACCATACGACCTGTTCCTTCTCGCTCGTGCCGTCCGCTCCTTGTGTCCACGCCACGATGATCACCAGGTAGATGGCAATCATGTTGGTAGTCATGATGATCGGTCTGGAGTTGCCACTCAGTGTCGCAGAGTAATGGTACTTTGCGCACCGTTGTACTCTGTTGTCGCAGAGTAATGGTACTTTGTGCACCGTTGTACTCTGTTGTCGCAGAGTACTGGTACTTTGCGCACCGTTGTACTCTGTTGTTGTCTCTGCTTACAAGAGAAGTCCTGCGTCTTGGAGGTCTGGAAGTCCTGAGTCTCTGCGGGTCTACTCACTCGGTGTAGAGGGTTCGGTGAGGTTCAGGTCTGGCAGTTCCCGCAGCTTGCAGTGAGATAGGTGCACCCACGTGGTTCGTCCCTCCACTTTTACAGCTGTTGGTGTGGCCAGCAGTACTCGATATGGCCCCTCCCACCTCGGACTGTTCCACTTGGGCCTCCTCACAGCTTTGATGAACACCAGGTCTCCGATATGCACTGGCTGTGTGGATACAGTAGAATCTTTCGGCAGTTCATGTGTTTTGTACAGTTCTCTTGTTAACATTGTCTTTTTCATATGCCATGATAAGTCCTTTGGTATTTTGTCGTCTTTTTCTTGTATGTCAGCTAGTCCAGGGAGTCTGATAGGTCTGCCATGGATAATCTCAAATGGTGAGAGTGTCTGTCCTTCTGCAGGCATCATGTGCATATTTAACTTCACTAAGTCTATGCATTCTGGCCACGGTCTTCCTGTTTCTTTTACAGCTTTTGCTAGCTTGTTCTTTATCATCCCGTTAGCTCTCTCAATTAAGCCTGCCGAGGCGGGATGGAAAGAACAATGATTTTTCAGGGTGATCTCGAGGTTCCTGGCCATCGCTGAGATCACTTCATTTACAAAATGGCTGCCGTTGTCTGACCTTATTATTTCTGGGATTCCAAAAGTTGGTACTATATTTTTACATATTGCTTTTGCTACTGTCATAGCGTCTGGTGTTGCTGTTGGGAATATTTCTACCCATTTTGAAAATGCATCTATTATTACCAAACAATACTGTACTCCTTGTATTTTATTTAATTGTATATAGTCCATATGTATTACTTGAAAGGGGTATCTTGGTTCTGGGAATCTACCCCGCCTTGGTCTCATGTTTCCTTGTGTATTGTTCATTGTGCAGATTAAGCACTGTTTACAAAAAGTTTTTGTATACGTATTGAAGCCATAGGTGTGGTAATATTGTTCTACTAGTGCCACCATCCCTCCTGTTGAGACATGGCATGCCCCATGGCTCAATTCAGCAGCCCATTTGAAAAGTGATTTTGGTAACCAGGGTTTACCATCGGGGGCTCTATATACATTGTCTTTTAAAAGTGCGCCTTTTGTGATCCACACTGTTTTTTCTGATCGTGGTGCGTCATTTTGGTGTCGTTTCAAAATGTCTAATGTCACGTGCTTTAAGTGCTTCCACTAACCGGTTTACATTTTCTATGTGTAGAGTCCCTGTGAACCCATATTTCTTCGTCCATTTTGATAGATACTCTACACTGTGAGGGAAATATTTTCTCATCCATTTTGCGTCTGTCAAGTCGTTATCACTTGTTTTTACTGATTTAGGGGCCACCTCATGGTTAGCCATTATGTGGTCTGGTCGTCTGGGAAAATGCTAAGTGCTCTGCCAACGGACCCAATGTCAAGCTTCTAGTGGTCCCCCTGTTGGTTACCACCGGACATTGGCTCGGTGTTCAAGGTTCACACCCGTTGACAGATTTTAGATTCCTCAGATTAACGCCTTTTGACCCTAATAGAATTAACGGTGCTCACACACTTTAAAAACAGCACGTCGTTAATTCACATTCATTTCAATCATACCTTTCATTCTGCTTGTCTGTCTTGACAAACAGTCTGTCTTGCTCTGTCTTGAGCCTGGTCGTACGTTTCGTTCAGTTCGTCCGTCTTGACTACTCTGTCTTGAGCCTGAACACTCGTACTAAACCAAAAATGCATATAAGCGCTATATGTCTCACTCTGTCACACAAAGTTATCTGACCTCTGTTTGTTGTCGCTCGTTCCCCTCTGGCTCGGATGACGAACCGTCTCCGCGGAGAATGAGGTGAGATGGACGGCCACGGGAAAGTGGGCTTTCTCTTGTTGCTGTACAGACTTCGCCAATCGCAGTTCACCCTCCACGAAGATCAGCTGTCAAGCGGCTCGAAGGACCATCTGTATGTCAGAAAATTAGGGTTAATACCTTTGTTTTCCAATTCTGGAGAACGCTTCAACTAGAAGAAAACGACACAGAGATCAATACTTTGGTTGGCTTGCAAGGGAGAATCGCAGTACATCACAGCCCCGCGGAGTGGTGCACCCATTCTCAAAGAGTTGTTTTTGGTACAGCCTTTTATTTGGTTTTTCCACAGCATATTACACATAGGGAGGTGGAGTTTACAGATATTGCTCGTCACCTCTCAAACACATGTATCACATCATATCTTAAAACATGAATCACACTATACTTATCAAATCAAGGAAGGCCCGGCCTGTACAAGGACACCTGATGTCAATAATACCCAGTGTGACCCAGACAGTCCGGGGCCAACCTCGATTTACGTTCGTCCAGTTCACTCCGTTGTCTTACTACCCACAGTCAACCTGATACCAGGCTGCTCTCTGACGTACTTTTGATACCAAACAGTATCTTCTTAGATACTACTGGAACATTGTGAAAAATATGCTAACCTTGAAGATAAATTCAAACACTTGGTTGTTGCATCATTCACATAATTATAATTTTATTATAACTTTATTCACATATGTACAATTCTATTACAGTACCAGGTAACATTAAAAAGGACCACAGGTTCGTTCATTGAGAAGAGGCAAGTCGTTCCATTAGTATTTTGTAATTTATTTTAGGAATAAGTTAAGTTTCGATCTTTTCTTTCAGTTCTTTAACAAAAAAAAGTCCATAAAAACCGGACACAAACAAACAAAAAGAGGTTCCCAATGTCCATTCGTTGGTTCACAGTTTTTCCATTCTCAGACGCTCATTACTTTTCTCAGGCACGCAAAGCAGCAATGGTTGTGGTTTCCGCATTTTCTTGGTGGTTCAATTCGTTTTCTAAACATACAAAGAGTTAGCAACTAATCCTACACCGCGTTTACTTGGCACCCGTGCAGAGCACATACCGCTTGTGGATCCATCATTCACACGGGGACGTCATGCTTCGCATACTGGCCCGTGGGAACCACACCTCCCACCTACAGCACCGCCATCTCGCACTGCGCCTGAAGCGCACCCCAGACCCATAGCTGCACCAAACAGGGCTCGGATTAGGCTAACACTTTAAATGAATGTCTGTGTAAGTTCTCAGTCGTACAGGAGTTGTCCATCTTCAAAGAAGGTACTTGAGTCATCTTCTGTACTTGGTAGTTGAGGTCTCCAAACGTTTCGCCTCTCATCCAAAAGGCTTCGTCAGTGAACAAGGTTACACTCTTAGCACGCAGTGTATATAAAGACCAGTTAGGAGGAGTTGGGGTAGACCCGGCTCCTCCCCTCTAATCACAGCTACTCTCACCTGTGGGTAAACACCTTTGAAGTAGAGCGTCTGTAACGACCTGCTCCCCCCAGTATCGGTCAGCCCTGTCCTATTCATGGCTGATCACTGCTAATTACCTGCCTATTGTTCTTTTGTTAGCTGAGGTATCGCCTTCTTGGACTGGGCGTGTACTTTCGGTTTTCCCCGAAGCAGATTGGAGTAAAAAGCAGAAAGATTAAATCTTAGCCCACCATTTCGGTTCATGGAGGGATTTTCTTTTCTGACAAAAATAGCTTCTTTTACTCCTCTTTCAAACCAACGTTCTTCTTTAGCTAAAATTTTGACCTCCCCGTCCTCAAAGGAGTGATTGGAGGCTTTAAGGTGAAGGTGCACCGCCGACTGAGGGCCGCTTGTGCTTTCTCTTCTGTGTTGATAAAGTCTCTTCTGTAAGACTTGTTTGGTTTCTCCAATATAATGTTCTTTGCATTCTTCTTCTTTGCATCGAATAGAATAAACCAAATTGCTTTGTTTGTGGCTAGGAGTTTTGTCTTTGGGATGAACTAATTTTTGTCTCAGTGTGTTCACAGGTTTGTGGTACACTGGAATCCTGTACTGTTTAAAGATTCTCTGAAGTTTCTCTGAGACCCCGGCTACATACGGCACCGCAACTCCCTTTCTTCTGGGTTCTGTAGTCTGTCTGTCCTGCTCTTTGGGTCTTCCTGTCCTTTGTGCTTTAGTGAAGGACCAGTTAGGATAGCCACAGTCTGAGAGGGCTCTCTGGACATGTTGCTCCTCTTTGGTCTTTCCTTCTGCACTGGTAGGCACCTCTTTAGCTCTATGTCTGAGCGTCCTGATGACCCCTATTTTGTGTTGGAGTGGATGGTTGGAGTCAAACATCAAATACTGGTCAGTATGAGTTGCCTTCCTGTAAACCTCTGTCTGAAGTTGTCCGTTTTCCCCTATGATAACTTTACAATCTAAAAAGGCAAGTTGTTTCTCCTTAGCGTCCTCCCGAGTAAATTTAATGTTAGGGTCCACAGCATTGATGTGATCTGTAAAAGGTGCCACTTCCCGTTCTTTAATCTTGATCCACGTGTCATCTACATATCTGAACCAGTGGCTGGGTTTGTTACCTTTAAATGAATAACGTTACGGGATGACACGGTTATTTACCTGCTCACGAGAGCCCAAGGCTACACCACCTCCACACCAGGCAGACACGGAAGAACAAGAGGTCAGAGATCGAACGCAGGTAGCCTGTGCCTTTTTATACGGCGCCCCCAGCTGACGGGCGGAGTAATACCACAGACGGCTCCTACTATTACAACTACATCTTGTGCTATATAAACAAAGCAAGGGAACATTTAATCTATTAAATATGCCCATTGGCTTGGGTTAAAAGGAATAGGCCACCGTTTTTACATACTGAGATATGTTCTTATCTCTGTTGCTTCCTGCTTATCAAGAGTGCAGACGTATCTCTGCTTGCTGCTGCCGCTTGCCTCTTTATTTGCTTTTTAAATCATTCTATTTTTGGGCACATGTCTTGGATATGATTTTATTCTCTTCTTTTAAGTGAACCAAGGCTTTTTACTAATTTTAATGCCATTTTTACAACTCATTTGACGAACCAGCGACGACAATCTTGTCAACATGGCTGAGGGAGGAAGGCAAACATCGCCTTGTGAAAGCTGTCGGATGTATCAACAAGAAATTTCCCTACTACGGGACAAGATTTATGCTCTAGAGACGGAAAGAGGACTTAATGACACGCTCCCTGTGGAACCCGGTAAGAAGACGGAAAAAACTGATACTTGCAACCTGAAGCTAAACGATACCATAACATTTCCGAAACTAAACAGACAACTTGGTGCTAGGCCAAAGCAAAGACAACATGCTCGTAAAAATGCACCTGAAATAAAGTTAACAAACAGATTTTCACCTCTCTCAGAGGATGTGTATAACAAGCAAAAAATGTCAGAGAAAAACAAGGAACACGAAGTCAAAACAAAGATGGAGAGAAATACTGTTCCAAGTGTCAAGGCCAGAGATACCCTGTTGCTTGGTGACGGAGCCATATCTAATATAAACAATGAGATAATGACTACAATCACTTATCCGTCTGCTACAGTTTCTGACATCATAGATGTTCTAAACAAGGAAATTACAAACAACCCTGGAATAAATAAACTTGTTTTACATGTTGGTGCTGTGGACACAAGAAACGGAGAGTCTGAAGTCCTGAAAGAAAAGTTTAATAAACTTTTTGAGAGACTGGATTGCCTGGACAAAGACACGATACAAATTTTCATCAGTGGACCTATCCCAAACATCGACGGGAGAATAAACAAATTCTCCCGGCTGTTTCAGTTGAATACATGGCTGTCAAAAGTCTGTAAGTCAAGAGGACTTACTTTCATAGAGAACTTTAATCTTTTCTGGAAACGCGACGATCTGTTTAAAGGAAATGGCCCACATTTGAGCAGAGGTGGAGTGAGACGACTGACGGAAAATCTCCTCCACGCTCTGCAGAATCCGTGGAGGCCTGAGCAACAAGAGAGAGCAGAGAGGAGCATGAGAAGAGCTCCTGGCTCACCAGCAAAGGTTTCGCCTGCATCCCCAATAAAAGATTCAGTCGCAGCTGCATCATCTGCACCTACAGTAAAGGACTCAGCCACAGCTAAGGATCCAGCCACAGCAGCACCAGCAGCACCTACAGTAGAGGACTCAGCCACAGTTAAGGATCCAGCCACAGTTAAGGAATCAGCTGCGCCGGAAAACATCTCAACCATAGCAGCGGCGCCACCTGCATCTGCATCTCCGGGGAAAAGCTCAGCTTCAGCACCACCTGCATCTATAGTAAATGATTCAGCCGAAGGAGCACTTTCTTCAACTCCACCGCAGGCCTTGAGCCCGACTGGTACATCTACACCCTCCAGAGATTTTTCTGAATCATTCCCATCACCAAAGTCACCTATGGGATTTCCCAGCCATTTTGAAGCCTTGATAAAACAAGGGATTCAAATGACTCCCCGCACTCCAGTCATGTCAAGACCAAGGCTTTCATCCCCGAAGAAGTATCATGCCCCTCCCCCACCTCCGATTTCCAGCAGCTTCACTGCTGCTGTCTAGGACATTAAGGGCCTCTGCGTTGCTACCATGCATAGCAAACTCAAAACCAACCAGAGGTCCATAGAGGGAGTGCGTTCTTCTGAAACAATTAGTATAGTCAAACAACATAGATTAGATAAGAGGGCAACAGTCAGACCGTCCAATCAAAGAACTCTAATCCATATCCCTTGCAAAAAGATTCCATCCACTCAAACACAGATAAATCTTAAACATGCTGTACTCAATGCCAGATCGTTAAAAAACAAGTCCTTTTTAATAAATAGTTTTATTTCTTCTTATAATCTAGATTTTATGTTTTTAACTGAAACATGGCTTGACAAAAACACTGGTAACGCAGTTTTGATTGAGTGTAGTCCATCAAATTTCAATTTTGTGTCTGAAACACGCCAAAACCAGAGGGGCGGGGGTGTCTGTGCAATATTCAGGGACAATATAGTCATCCACAAATTGTCATTTGGGGTTTTTCTATCATTTGAGTATGTGTCTTTCAAAATGGAGATAAAACAATCTTCCATTCTTTATATGACTATTTACAAACCACCACAGAATTGTTTTATCGAAGACTTCACTGAATTACTTTCATTTATATGCACTGATTTTGATTGTTTGGTCATTTCAGGTGATTTTAATGTGCATGTGGATGTGACCAATGACAGGCATGCAAAAGAACTTAATGCTGTTCTTGAAATGTTTGGTTTAACTCAGCACGTGAGTGAGGCGACCCACAACAAAGGTCACACTCTAGATCTAGTTATTACAAAAGGTGTTAATATATCAAATGTGAATGTTGTTGATGTTGCTTTATCTGATCATTTTTGTCTCTTTTTTGACTTGTCTGTTACACCAAAACCAGTGGTTGGGCCTGGAGTTATTCAAAGAAGACACATAAATGATACAACAAGGACACAGTTTATGGAAATGATCAGATTTGAAAATCCTCCATGTTCAAATGTTGATAATCTGTTGGACTCTTATACATCAAGCGTCTTAAATGTTTTGGATACTATTGCTCCTGTCAAGGTAAAAATGGTTAACAATAGACAAAAGGCACCTTGGAGAAGTGAAGATTCGGTCAGGGCACAGAAAAGGGAGTGCCGAAAAGCCGAAAGGAAATGGCGCAAGTCAAAGCTCCAGGTTCATTGTGAGATATACAAAGAAGTGCTTTGTGAGTTCAACCAGATTTTGCGTGGAGAAAGGGAGAAATACTTCTCTAAAATCATCGCAAACTGTAGAAACAATTCTCGTGTTCTGTTTTCCACAGTAAACAGATTAACTAACCCTCCAGTTTCACTGCCCTTAGAACTAATCTCTACATCTAAGTGCAATGAGTTTGCAATATTTTTTTATGATAAAGTCCAAGGCATAAAAAATGCCATAATTTCCACAACACAAATACCAACCCTGCCACCAACTAGACACCTTGAGCTGACACATTTCACTCCTGTTACTGGCAAAACAATCGAAGAGGTCATCTCCGGTTTGAGTTCATGTACATCAGGAGTCTCAGACATGCGGCCCGGGGGCCAAATGCGGCCCGCGAGATAATTTTTTGCGGCCCGCGAGATGATTTCTTATTTATATTACATGCGGCCCGCCGGTAAATTGCATTAAACACGTTAGAACTACATTTCCCATGAGGCACCGCGCGGTAGCGCCAATGCTGCTGCGGACGCCAGAATGACAACAACATCAGACGGGAACGGAGATGCAGCGCTTCTGCAGACGACTTATCAACTTTTCTTAACAAAGAAACGGACTAACCGCAGCGGATTGTGAGAGAGGAGCTTCTGAAACAGGTGGAGACTGTCAGAACGCGAGGGAGAAACTTTAGTTGTTCAGCTAAACGTGCTGGAAAAGTTACAGCACTGCAGCATGACAATAAGCACCTTTACCATCGTTACCTTTATGACTTTACAAAGCGAACAATTAGTGTTTAAAAGCGTCACAACAGTAGCCTGGCCTTAGCCATCCGTAAACTCCGGTCAATTTCCCTACATGTACGAAACGAAATGAGTACGAGGGTAAAAACCAGGCTATCACAACAGTAAAGTGAGGAGCCTTTTTTCTCCATCTCTCTCTCGGAGCAACATTATCATGTCAATTAATTTAATCTTTATTTGGGACACATGTGTGAACACATGATCCATAGTTACATTAAAAATAGAGAATATGGAAATGTATAAAAAATACTGCAAATAATTACAGTAATATTGATAGTAAAAAATATAAGCCCCATCCATTCTCTAACTGTAGGTCAGAAAATGGCCTGAGGCCACTGACTCCACATTATTTACTTGAGGTGAAGCTTATTGCTGGTGCTCATTATCAGCTCCAGTCGCTGGTTGGGTCTTTCTACACTAAATTAAAATGACATTTGTAGTGCATTTTGCATTTCTTTCTAAATAGGCCAACAGACAGAAACTGGACCTGACTCCTGAAAGATCATTCACTGATGCCCTGAACCAATTTACCTGAGATTAATTACAAAAACATTAATTGTTTAAGTCTGTAATTTGTAATTTAGAAGCTCAGCAAATGTTTGGCCGATTGGAAACCTCTGTAAGCTTAAACATGTGCAGATAGTTAATGTACCGTCTATTTTAAGGTTTATTACAGCAAACAATAAAAAGTTGCTAAATCATAATTGACTAAATAAAAAGGCTTTGTCTGTTGCGGCCCCCGACCAACACTGGGTTTGCATTTGTGGCCCCAGTCCAAATGAGTTCGAGACCCCTGATGTACATGCTGCCTTGATGAATTACCCACTAGATTTCTGAAGTCTGTGCTGACCAGCTTGTTACCACAACTTGTTCAGTTTGTTAACATCTCATTTGAGACTGGAGCATTTCCAAAGGCCTTGAAAACCGCGGTCATTAAGCCTCTTCTAAAGAAGAGCAGCCTTGATCCCAAGGTACTAAACAACTACCGGCCCATATCAAACCTACCGTTTTTAGGAAAAGTCCTAGAGAAAGTAATATATCAACAGCTCACTTACTTTCTCCTATCTAACAATGTGTTTGATACTTTCCAGTCAGGATTTAGGCCCCACCACAGCACTGAGACAGCTCTGATCAAGGTGACAAATGATATTCGTATGAACACCAACGCAGGTAAGGTCTCAGTTTTAGTTCTGCTGGACCTGAGCGCTGCCTTTGACACAGTGGACCATGGGATCTTACTTCACAGGTTAGAAAACTGGGTGGGAATCTCTGGTACTGCTCTAAACTGGTTCAAGTCCTATCTCGAGGATAGGACGTACTTTGTCGAAATTGGCAACTGTGTCTCAGACAAAATTTCCATGACCTGTGGAGTCCCCCAGGGGTCAATCTTGGGACCCCTCTTATTCAACCTGTACATGCTTCCATTGGGTCAGCTAATAAACAGCAACAATGTGTCGTACCACAACTACGCAGATGACACTCAGATCTACGTGTCACTGACGGCAGGTGAACATGGGCCTGTAGATACTCTCTGTCACTGCATCGAACAGATCAGTTTGTGGATGCAAAACAACTTTCTCCAACTAAATTCAGACAAAACTGAGATCATTGTCTTTGGCCCACAGACACAAAGACAAAGTGTTATCAGTCACCTTGAGTCTCTTGCTCTAAAACCAAAAAATCAGGTTAGAAATCTAGGAGTAATCATGGACTCAGACCTGAACTTAAACAGCCACATCAAAGCAATAACATCATCAGCTTTTTACCGTCTGAAGAACATTGCTAAAATCAGAGGAATAGTGTCAAACCAGACTTAGAGAGACTCATCCATGCATTTGTCTCTAGCAGGTTAGACTACTGTAACGGCTGCTCACTGGCCTTTCTAAACGAGCTGCTAGACAGCTGCAGAACATCCAGAACGCTGCTGCTCGAGTCCTGACAAAAACCAGGAAATACGACCACATTAGTCCAGTGCTCCGGTCTCTGCACTGGCTTCCTGTCACTCAGAGAATAGAATTTAAAACAGCTCTGCTTGTGTACAAGTCTTTTCATGGTTTAGCACCAAAGTCCATCTCTGACATGTTAGAGCCGTATGAACCATCTCGGGCCCTGAGAACTTCAGGGAGGGGTCTCCTGGTGGTTCCCAGAGTCAATAATAAACACGGTGAGGCTGCGTTTCAGTTTCATGCAGCTAAAATCTGGAACAGTCTTCATGAGGATGTGAGACAGGCCTCAACTCTGACAATGTTCAAATCCAGGCTGAAAACAGCTCTTTTTACCCGTGCATATGAAAACTGAAAGTATTTTATCTGCACTCTTGACTTTTACTGTAATTGATTAACTTTGTGTTGTTGTTTTATTGATTGATTTTAACAGTTTTCTTGTAATTTTTTCTGCAACTGTGAAGCACTTTGAATTGCCTCGTGTATGAATTGTGCTCTACAAATAAACTTGCCTTGCCTTGTCTTGCCTTGCCTTACCTTAGCTTTGACGAGTTCATTTGTACCTGTCTGGTCTTCACGTGTGCCTTCAGTAACGTAAACACAGCACAGACGGCATTAGCATTTAGCCTCTCTCTTCTCCTCTATAGCTCCAAACGAGGTGAAGATAGAAGCTACCAAACTCTTCTGTAACTAGTCTAGGCTAGGCGGACTGACTGTGGGTGTGGTTAGATAGCCAGAAGATAGATTCGGAGGGGAGCCATAAAGTATGCGAATGAAGTCAGACACAAATGACGTTTTAAGTAAAAGATATATATATATATTGATGATTTCACTATTTATAGTAGAGTAGGGGACAAAACAATCAATTGCAGGCAACCACAATGAAAAGGTGAGGTCTTTCAACTCAAGACCTCGGAATCGATTCAGAGTTCATAGTACAAACAAAAAGAAAGTTCAGAAATCGGTTCAGAGTTCATAGTACAAACAAAAAGAAAGTTCAGAAATCGGTTCAGAGTTCATCAGAGTTAAGGTAAAGGAAAAATTAGTCCAGAGTATCAGAGTTCATCGGGGGTTAGAGAACACAAAAATAATCCAGCAATCGGTTCAGAATTCAGAGTCCAGAAAAGGGAAGAACAAAAATAGTTCGCTCTCCTACCAGGAATAGGTGATTGGAGGTTGCTTAGCTCGCCATCGAACTCATAGGTGGAGTGGTTGCCATGGAAAGGAGGGTGGGCAAAAAAAACCTGACCTGCACATGGTCGGAAAAAACCCAAATTAATGACATTCAACCCATAACAGTCCAGCAATAATGATGCTAAAGACGAGGAACAAACAAAGTTACAATTGTTCTTAAATAGTAGATTACATTATTGTTCTAATTACAAGTACAAGTAGTACTTGTACTATCGTTGTACATAAACATACAACATAGCACCCCTTTAATGAGGAGGAAAACGTGGCACCCCTTTAATTAGGAGGAGCTTTCTTAAATCAAAGTGAACTAGCAGTAAAGCCAATTGAAGAAACTTCATTACATGTCAATTATAGTTGCGCAACAGGTTCAATTATAATTCAAATAGTAGCTACTTTAAATCAGGAAAATCACGGTTCAGAACCATCATGGCCGCCGAAGCTAATGTTCAGTGTAACGAACCTAAACACCAAAACGGGCGCAAATTACATAAACTAAAGTGTCCTTTAGATGCTAAAGGTTTGGCCTTTAATTCGGCTGGATTAATAACTCGGACCGCATCGCCGTTTGTTTAATATGAGCGGAAACCGGTCGGTCGGGACCCCTCGTAAGCGGTAGCTAACATAGCGTATAGCCTTATGGAGCGCTGAATGTCAACAAACTATGTAGCGTTAAGGCTACGCATTCGGCCCGATATACGGCAGTATAAAGCAAACAGAACGACTCACCGCTGAGTGGAGGAGTAACTGCTTGCTGGAAAGCAGAGTAGAAGCAGCAGATGAGTTGTAGACGGAGTTTATGCTGAACGGGGAGCACGCATGACAGCCACAGTGGGCACAGCAGGAGAGCACCAGGAAGCAGGAAGTGACACGGGGTCACTCCGGGTTATTTGTTGGGGTTCATTGGTGCGGAACCCGGGGGCTGATTAGATCACGTGGGTTACATTGGTCTCCGGTGTGTCAACAAGCTTTCCACAACATCATTGCAAAACTCACCTCTGCTCCTGTTCTCGCGTTCGCAGACCCCCGTAAACCATATGTTTTACACACGGATGCCAGTTCCACCGGCCTCGGAGCAGTCCTATATCAAGAGCATGAAGGCAAGAGTCGAGTTGTTGCATATGCCAGCAGAGGCTTGTCCAGGAGTGAATCCAACTACGCCGCCCACAAGCTTGAGTTTCTCGCGCTGAAATGGGCAGTAACTGAAAAGTTGAACGACTACCTTTACGGCGCTCAGTTCACTGTCGTTACGGACAGCAATCCGTTAACCTACCTGTTGACCTCAGCGAAGTTGGACGCTACGACCTACCGTTGGCTCTCCGCTTTGTCTACTTTTAACTTTAAAATTGTTTACAGAGCCGGAAGACAAAATGCGGACGCTGATGGTCTGTCCCGTCGTCCACATTCTGAACCACCTGATGATTATGTGTCCCGTAAGGAAGGAGAGAGGGTTCTCAAGTTTGTCCAACGCCACCTTGAGGGACCCACTGACACTATCAACGAAGACACGGTCCAGGCCATCTGTGATCGTCACTTGGTGCATAGCTCTTCGAGCGATGACCCTGAATGTGCCCTTGTTCTCTCGATGACTGCTCATCCTGGAAGCCTTCCTGATAGCTTCACCGATGACACCCAGTTCACTTCCTTGGTTTTTCCTCAGTTTTCCCCCGCTGACCTTGCCGTGAAGCAGCGTGCAGATCCTGTCATTCGGCATGTAATTGCACAACTAGAGAGAGGAGAATCTCCACCACCTACGCTGCGTGACGAGCTTCCAGAGCTGCCTTTGCTTCTAAGAGAAGTCAACAAATTGGAGCTCCAAAACAACCTTCTTATGAGGAGAAGGCAAGTCGGAAGTCAAGTCACCTACCAGTTCGTGTTACCGGTGGAGTGTCGACGTGAGGTGTTATCCCAACTCCACGATCAGATGGGTCATCTTGGAACAGAAAGGACTGTGGATCTACTCCGTTCTCGGTTTTTCTGGCCAAAGATGTCTGTTGATGTGTATACCAAGATCCGAACCTGCGAGCGTTGTGTGAAGCGCAAGGCGTTGCCTGAACGAGCTGCACCTCTTGTGAATATAAAAACATCTCGTCCACTAGAACTGGTGTGTATGGACTTTTTGTCTCTGGAGCCTGACCGTCGAGTTAAAGACATTCTTGTGATCACAGATCACTTCACAAAGTATGCCGTAGCAATGCCCACACCAAACCAGAAAGCTCACACTGTTGCCAAGTGCCTATGGGAGAATTTCTTTGTCCACTATGGCATCCCTGAGCGCTTACACAGTGACCAAGGCCCGGATTTTGAATCCCGTACCATTAAGGAGTTGTGTGCCATCGCTGGTATCCATAAGGTGAGGACTACGCCATACCACCCCCGTGGAAATCCTGTGGAGAGATTTAATCGAACGCTGTTGAGTATGTTGGGCACGTTGACGGATGAAAAGAAATCTCGCTGGCGAGATTTCGTCAAACCCCTCGTGCACGCATATAACTGCACAAAAAACGATGTAACTGGGTTCTCCCCGTACGAACTGATGTTCGGCCGCCAACCCCGTTTACCCGTCGATTTGGCGTTTGGACTACCTCTGAAGGAGAGCGCCTCAACCTCTCACTCACAGTATGTTCAAGACCTCAAAGCACATCTGGAGGAAAGTTATAAACTGGCCATGGAAAACTCGGAGAAGGTGATGGGACGTAACAAGGCCTTGTTCGATCGTCGCGTCTCCCCTTCCGAGTTAGCCCTTGGTGACCGAGTTCTAGTGAGAAATGTCCGGCTGAGAGGGAAACACAAGCTAGCAGACAAGTGGGAATCTGACGTGTATGTAGTAGTGAAGAGAGCCGGCGACCTTCCTGTTTATACTGTCAGACCTGAAGCAAAAGCTAAACCCTTGAGGACCCTCCACCGTGACCTTTTGCTGCCATGCGGGTACTTACCTGTTGCTACAGAAGAGCATCCTGCAAAAGAAAAGAAAAGTATGTACCCTTACCTGATCCTGGAGTCGATGATGAGAATGTGTCGGAGGACGAGTTCACTTCGCCTGTTCTCAGTTCACCTGCTGCTGCGCCAGTTCGATTCACTAAGATCATTGAAATACCTACCGTCCTTGCACCCCCACCAGCTATCGAGCAACTTGGGTGTATTCCGCCTTGTTCCACTGCTCCAGTCGCTGTTGACGTTTCGAGTCCGGTGGAAGAGGGTGAGCGGGACTCCTCAGTTCCTCTGGTTGAGGATGAAGGACAAGTCGACCCTGTACCTGAAATTGCTGAAACAGAATCCGTTGACCCTGTGCCAGTTGATCCCATTGATGGCTCTGAGGCGAACGAAAGCTTTTCCTCTGGGTCATCTGTTTCAGTTCCCTCCAGTGACCCTCTGGAGGCACACTCACCTGTGGAATTGGAAACCTCCAGTCCTGAGGCTGCTCCACCTCCTCGGTGCTCAACCCGCACACGCAAGCCGCCAGATCGGCTGCAGTATGCCAAACCTGGTAATCCACTTCTGAAAAGCATCCAGTCGTTGTTCCATGGATTGAGCACTGCGTTCTCTTACGCTCTGGAGGAGGCCGAGGATGTTCCTGTTCCCTTGTACACCGGACAGCCTGCTGTTCACAGTCAGCCTGGACCATGTACGGGGACGTACATGGGTTCCGCGGGGGGAAAGAAAAAAAAAAAAAAAAAAAAAAAAAAAAAAAAAACCTGACCTGCACATGGTCGGAAAAAACCCAAATTAATGACATTCAACCCATAACAGTCCAGCAATAATGATGCTAAAGACGAGGAACAAACAAAGTTACAATTGTTCTTAAATAGTAGATTACATTATTGTTCTAATTACAAGTACAAGTAGTACTTGTACTATCGTTGTACATAAACATACAACATAGCACCCCTTTAATGAGGAGGAAAACGTGGCACCCCTTTAATTAGGAGGAGCTTTCTTAAATCAAAGTGAACTAGCAGTAAATCCAATTGAAGAAACTTCATTACATGTCAATTATAGTTGCGCAACAGGTTCAATTATAATTCAAATAGTAGCTACTTTAAATCAGGAAAATCACGGTTCAGAACCATCATGGCCGCCGAAGCTAATGTTCAGTGTAACGAACCTAAACACCAAAACGGGCGCAAATTACATAAACTAAAGTGTCCTTTAGATGCTAAAGGTTTGGCCTTTAATTCGGCTGGATTAATAACTCGGACCGCATCGCCGTTTGTTTAATATGAGCGGAAACCGGTCGGTCGGGACCCCTCGTAAGCGGTAGCTAACATAGCGTATAGCCTTATGGAGCGCTGAATGTCAACAAACTATGTAGCGTTAAGGCTACGCATTCGGCCCGATATACGGCAGTATAAAGCAAACAGAACGACTCACCGCTGAGTGGAGGAGTAACTGCTTGCTGGAAAGCAGAGTAGAAGCAGCAGATGAGTTGTAGACGGAGTTTATGCTGAACGGGGAGCACGCATGACAGCCACAGTGGGCACAGCAGGAGAGCACCAGGAAGCAGGAAGTGACACGGGGTCACTCCGGGTTATTTTGTTGGGGTTCATTGGTGCGGAACCCGGGGGCTGATTAGATCACGTGGGTTACACTTCCACGTTTTCCCTATTTAAATATGGTTACGTGAAGTGTTACACTATAAAGTATAATTACACAAAATTAAACAATGTGGATTTTCTAAGCGGATAAAAAGGGGAACTATATTGTAAGGCGTAATAATACCAGGAGTAATTCGGCCTCCGCACAGTAATGTGAAGATATCACTGCGCAAAGCTCTGTTTACCCGGAATGAGGAGCAGGCAGCCTCCGCCTGACATGTCTGACACCGAGGGAACAAGCCGGTGCGGGAGGGGGAGGGGGCGCGTCCGCTCAACAACCTCGTCACTGATTGGCTCTGTGGTTTCCTTGGAAACGTGACTTGGAAATTCCAAATATGGAAGCTGGCTCCACCAAATACAACAGCGCGGCGCCCATAACGGCTATACGGCTAGCCTCGAAGAGCTACATACTTGCGCTGAACGCTATGGGGCGGCCATTGCTCCCGCAGTCCATTCTAAATATATTGTCAATGCTTAAAACTGAGCAAATGCCTATACCATTATTTACATAATGAACATCAATTAAGCTGGAGTCATGAACATATTGTACACCGCGGCACGGTAGCGCAGCGGTTAGTGCTCTCGCTTCACAGCAAGAAGGTCCCGGGTTCGATTCCCAACTGGACGGGGCCTTTCTGTGTGGAGTTTGCATGTTCTCCCCGTGCCTGCGTAGGTTTCCTCCGGGTACTCCGGTTTCCCCTACCACCAAAAACATGTACAATAGGCCAGGATGAATGATGTGTGTGAATGCATGGAGGTGGTCAGAGGGACCGTTGGCGCAGATGTGTGCAATCGCGACAGCGCTTCTGTCAGTCTCCCCCAGGGGAAACTGAAGCTACTAATGTAGTTTACCACCACCGAGTCTGGAGTGAATGTAAAATGCTCTCATGTAAAGCGCTTTGTGACCATGTCTGTGAAAGGCGCTATATAAATAAAGATCTTCTTCTTCTTCTTCTTCTACATATAGGGCTTTAAAATGAAATGCGGAGTAAAACTGCAATAATTTCAACGAGCCACAGATAATGTCACGGGCACGGGCGAACTGGTTTTAAGTTGTTTTTAGTGTGTTTTATTGTGCATGTTTTTAAGGCTGCTTGTATGCATGTTTTAACTTTTAACTTACTCAAGCTCGTGCCCCTGGTAGCCCCGCCCAGGTGCTGATTGACTTAACTGGGCACACCTGGGACAAGGGGTTTTTAAGAAGAGAGACTGAGGCACAAGGAAGAAAAAAGGACAGAGACGCAGAGGTGGAGCAGCGGGGCCACGGGCCACCATGGGCCGCCGGGCGGCGGAGGAGAAGGACGCACGCACACACACACGGACGGACGGACGGACGAACGAATGCACGGACGAGGACACGCAACGGGGAGACACGGCCCGCTACGGGCGGAGGACGCAGTCGACGCAGAGGAGAGGCCGAGGCTGAACACGGGAGAGCAATGGCTGGCTGGCGGAGGAGGGCGCCGGACAAGGACGAGACGCAACAGGTCGGGATGCATGAAGGCGGCGAGGGAGCGTTTGTGGTATAGGGGAAGTCCCCCGGACAGGCGCGGCGGGGTCGAGCAGCGGCAGCAGGCTCCCCCAGCTCACGTGCCCCGAGGTGGACCCCTGGACCTGGGGTACAGCTCCCGGAGCCGGCCGGAGCCCCTTCCTGGAACACCGGAACAATATGGCACCTTCAAGCACGCACACCAGCTCCTTACTTTTAGCCCCTGTTTACTCTTCTTTTTAGTCCTTTTTAATGTTTTATTAAAAATGTCACAGCTTCATCTTCTATCTGGGATGTTTCTGCCAGCTAACACCATTTTGCCGTGGATTAGTTATCTAGCTTTATACTCCTACCCTTACACACTTATCATAAGCAACCTATCGACCACAAATACATTTTGATCCAACTACAACGTAGAAGCACAAGCGATATTTAGCTTACCTTGGACAGGTGTTCTAGAGGGAGTAGCAGGTATCTGCTGCGACTGAGCCGCCACCGGAGGCTGAGAAGTTCTGCTTAGAGCTTCTTCGATTAAATTTGCTGCCTCTTTCAGCAACTCGGGGGGACTTTTTGCCATTTTGCCCAGCAACTCGCACGTTAACACCGAAACAACGAGAACCAGCGCATGGACAAGCGTGCTCGGTTTCTTCCTCTAATTCAAATGGCGGATGGCTACAAATCAAGTCGCATTTACCGCCACCTACCGGGCTGATGAGTGCTCTTTACGATTATTGAGAAACAGCGGAAACAGCAGATATTAATTTAAAAAAAGTTATTTCTTGATGGAGTGATCGAGGCTTGTGTTTAGCAGTGTTAATTTTGACTACATATTTTAATTTAGTTTTAGTCTTAGTCTTTTGACGAAAATGTAATTCAATTTTAGTCGAGATTTAGTCGACTAAAATTGCAAGTAAATTTAGTCGACTAAATTTAAGACAAATTTAGTCGACTTTGCATTTATAATAATCATATTTAATCAGGTCCTCTGCTTCTTGGAGCTCCCACATGAACAAAGCTCAGAGCTGTTCCTTTGGCAGTGAATTTACATGATATGAGGCTCTTTCAGACTGTCAATAGAAGTTTGGATGATTTTAGTCTCTCCTTTTCATTTTTATTTAGTCTTATTTTAGTCGACTAAAATATCTGGACATTTTAGTCATAGTTTTAGTCTCATGAAAAACGTTTAATTTAGTTTTAGTCCAAATTTAGTCTTAGCACTTTGACTAAAATTAAGACTAAATATTTTAGTCGACGAAATTAACACTGGTGTTTAGTTGTTTTTGCTTGAGTATTCAAACCACCGTAAGCGAGAATAGCGCCACCCAGCGTATCGGAGTATGTTCACTAGTCTGCATCAATCCATTATTCTGGAATTGATTTGCCTTGACTCGATGAGCAGGGTGACCAATCAGGTGTTAGGACCTACCCCTCAAACTTTGATGGGCGAGTTTGACAGATAAAAATAATTCAAGAAACACTGCAACACAGGACCATGAAATAATTAATTAAATAGATAAATAATTATATATACACATGTTTACACAGAATCATTGGTAATTTAATTAATTAATTACACATTTAATAATGCATAGATTTATTTATTCCATATTTAATTAATTAATGAAACATTTATTTAATGGTGCATTTGTGTATTTAATTGTGGCACTTTCAATCCTCCATACATAAACATAAAATTTGAAATGGAATAGGCAGAAGCTAGAGCTTGTTGTGCATTGAATACACATAGATTCATTGAATCTAAGTGTATAAACTCTTGAAATCTGCATGTTTGACAATATATTGTTTTCTTTTTGTCACTAAAAAGTCTTTAAACCTCATCTCTTCACTCTGTTATGGTATAAACTAAAACTACCATTTTCACACAATTTTAAATCTTTCTATTGTCAGTTCAAATTAAGAGATTTGGCAAATTAAACAGTTATATGTGACTTAAAATCAAAATAGTAATCATAAAAAAAGGGGGGAGTTTTAAGTGATTAAAATATGATACTGCTCCACCTGGGGATCAACACATCACTGTGCAACTGGCTGCTGGACTTTATGACGGGGAGACCACAGGCTGTACATGTCGACGGAAAGACCTCCAGAACCATCACACTGAACACGGCGGCTCCTCAAGGCTGTGTGCTGAGCCCCTCCTGTTCACTCTGCTGACCCATGACTGCTGACCCATGACTGCGCTCCACAAAGCCGTCAGAATCACCGGGGACCCTACGCACCCATCACACAGTCTCTTCAAGTTAATGCCTTCAGGGAGGAGACTGCGGAATCCACGGGCCAGTTCCAGTCGACTGAAGAACAGTTTTATACACCAGGCTATATAGGGAAGCTAAACTCCTTCCATTCCCTACCCTCCCTGTGCTTCCATCCTCACTCCCCCCAACCCCACTCCACAACAAGCACGAAAGAATTAACTATTTTGATGAAATGAATTGACAAATAAAATGAATTGAAATAAAATAACTTTTTTTTTTATTAAATAGCCCTAATAATAAAATTTGGAAAAATTGGAAACAAAAATGTAACATGACTATCAAATACCTCCAGAGCGCCATCTGCTGTATTTTCAGTGCATCTGCTTCTGTCTACATCAGCACTGATGAGTATTCTACTGTTGCTAAGGCGTTGCTATGGACAGATTCCTGTTATTTCAACAAAAGATTTAAACTTTTTTCACACTTTTCTTCACAAACTGACATTTTAATGGTACAAAACTATGATGTTTTTCTTCCTTAAATTAGAAGAATTACAAAGAATTGAAAACCAAAATGCACTTTATTTCTCAGGCAGTTGATTTGTTTAGGTCTGTTACCGCGGCAACACAGCTCCCCTCTTTCCCAAAGTCTGCTGCTGTTGTGTGAAGCTAACGACTGATTTTATTCATTTTAGACACAGAACAGGTGAGTAAATGTGAGTTATTTCTCTCATAACGATTATGAGAATAAGAATGTTTATAAGAATGTTTAACATGTTTTTAAGGATTAGTTTTCATTTTTGTTGGCCTTAATCACGATGAAGGTGAAGTTATAATCTCTCAGGAGCTAAAGGCTAATCAGCAGTTAGCTCAACAGGAGAGAAACTGTTTCTGTAGCAGCAAAAATATGAAAGTAACATTTATTTGGGCACTTCATGATCAGTCTGCACACATATATATATACATATATATATACATATATATATATAAGAAGCTTTTCTTTGTTCCTTTTCCATCATTTATTTTGGTGACAGTTTAAAAGTCCAGGCCCAGCTTTAGCTCTGTTTGACAGGAGAGTAACATGTAAATGATCAGCTGAAACCTCATTGTTTTCTCTGTCGTCTCTGTTTAGGGCTGTTTGTAAAAATGTGTGAAGGCCAAACGTTCAGAGCTTTTGTGAACGAGCGTCTGGCTGCGGCGGCTGGAGAGACACGTGCGCTGTTTGAAAGGACAACAGCGGAGTGTGAGGACGAACTGCGTCGCTCCCAAGACGAGAACCGGAGGAAACAGCGGCTCCTGAGCCCGAGAGTACTGGTCAGAGTTTGAAACGGGAAATCACAGAGACCTCACGGATCAAAGAGGAGCCAGAAGAGCAGAGCGTCACACGGGAGGAAGAGCAGCTGCCAGTGTAGGCTCACACACTTTCAAACACGTCTAAGTCACATTATTGTTCAGTTTATTCATATTTAAATCATGTTTCAGGTGTTTCCCAGAGTCCAGTGCTGTGAGCGTGAAGAGAGAAGAGCCCTCCCCGCTTCCACAGAGACAAACTGAGCGCGGGAACATCAGCTCAGAGCCACATTTCCGCTCAGAGACGGAGGGACACACTGAGCTCTCGTCTGACACTGACGACGATGATGAAGACTGGGAACCTCCATTCAGCCGCTCAGACGCACAGATGGAGACAGAGGCTGATGGAGAAAATCACCACAACCAGGTCCAGAGCAGAAGCACCAAAGTCTCCGCCCAAAACAAGTCTGCACCAGAGACGAGCGCTACGGTCAACAACGGAGAGACGTCTGGAGCTGACGGAGGAGAAGAGAAGAAGCACCAGTGTCATGTTTGTGACAAGAAATGTATTTTATAGGTGCGGGCTAGTCTGTATTTTACAACAAAGACGCCGTGCACTGTTCGACGTGTGCGTTTTACACTCAGACACTGGAGCTGTCGCTCAAGGCTTGAAAGAGACTGAAAAGTGGATGCGCCAGCAGTTATATTTTCTGTTCAGAATGGAGTGTTTGTGAGCGTGGGAAAATGTGCGTGTCCCAATTGGTCAATCGTGTCACAACAACATCGCAGTGCAAGGCTACTGCTGCTACGAAGCCTTCAACTTGGCTATAGTTCTGTCAAATGGAGATAAAAGTCGGCGACACAAAGAAGCGGGACGTATTTCAGTGGATTTAATAAGAGAAGGAGACGGGCCTCAGCCCTGAGATGGAGGAGGCGGAGGAGACAGCGGAGAAAGAGGAGAGAGGCGAGCCGCTAGCGGCGAGGTGAAGCTGAACAGTCCGTCTCCAAACTCAGTAAGTGCCGCTAAACTCTGTTCGCGGTTGAAATGTAGCTCGAAAAGGTGGTTCTCGTTAACTTTTGGTGATATAAAGTTGTGCTGTTTCGTGTGGGAATCGCTGTGGCCATGAAATTAGTTGTTTGTGCCGCTGTTTTAACAGAGAAATGACGAGGGAGGCGCCGCGGTGTTTTTTTGTCTTTATTTCACTCTGTCATTGGCCGCTGCTTTCTGTGTGTTCACTTTGGGGACGGTACAATCACCCACGTCTCTCCTGTGCGTCCAAAATCAGGCTTAAAAATCAAACATGTTTGATTTCCTGCGACTGTAGTCCAGTTGCGTCTGACTGCTGCCCACACTACACACGACTCTCTGTGACTGCCTTCAACTATAGACACGACTCGGGAAGACTCGGCGCGACTGAGAATTGTATCAAAATCAGGCATAAAAATCGTGTAGTGTGAGCTGACCCTAACGTCATCGCCCCCCTTGGTTTTCAGCCGCCCCCCCTTCTGTACTGAGCTGGCGCCGGGACTGACTGGACATGGGGGCTCCCCAAGGCTGTGTGCTGAGCCCCCTTCTGTTCACTCTGCTGACCCATGACTGCGCTCCAAAGTACGACTCAAACCTCTTCATCAAGTTTGCAGACGACACAACAGTGGTGGGTCTCATCAACAACAGAGACGAGTCAAACTACAGGAGCGAGGTGAGCAGTCTGGCCATGTGGTGCACACAGAACAATCTCTCTCTAAATGTGGAGAAGACACAAGAGATTGTTGTGGACTTTCGAAGAGCGCGGGTCCAGCATGCTCCTCTAACAATCAACAGTGCTGCAGTGGAGAGGGTGACCAGCACTAAGTTCCTGGGTGTGCACATCACAGAGAACCTCTCCTGGACCATGCACACTAGTCCCCGCTGTGCCAGCGGCTCGTGAGATGGTTTTGGGCAAAGGCAGTGACCGGTGCAGGCTAATCTGTATTATACAACAAAGCGCTGCAGTCCGCGGGAAAGACGCCGCGCACTGTTCGACGTGTGCGTTTTACACTCAGACACTGGAGCTGTCGCTCAAGGCTTGAAAGAGACTGAAAAGTGGATGCTCCGCTCACAGCGCTGACCGAGCCATGCGCTCCCCTTCCTTCAAAACACTGTCCAAAAACAAGTCCTTCTCCACGAAGCAGCGCACATAGGGGTGTGTGTGACGCATATGACGTGTCCCACGGACAGCGCTCCAGATAACCTGGAGCCCATCATTATACTCGCATTTACAAAAACATAAGTCAGTTGTTTTTGTTGTAAAAATGTGATTGTGCTCTTATCGTTTTTGAGATATTAATTAATATTATTATATTCAGGGCGCGTGAGTCATTGAGCAGTGTTGTCCCGCTCTATGCGCCACTCACAATTAAACTGTCCCTCTCAAACTTAGCATTTTTATAACTTGAACTTTAATTTGATGCATTTCTGATTTGGACTAAAAACATAAAAAATAAATAAAATAATAATATTAGCCTAAAAAAAAAAAATGATCAAAGGCCTGTAGCCTTCGATCAGTGGTTATTCCGTCTCAAAACACATTTGGAAAAACACAACTTATGGTTGTTTAATTGTTTTTCCCGTTTTTAAATACAATTGGAATCAATAGACAATATTGAAACGTGTAATGGCTAATAAATGGGGGAAACATTCTGCTAAAACAACGTCCATTATTTTTGTTTACTGCTTTCTGATAAGCTACCAGTTCAACATCTACGTCCTGTGTCTCAGCAGCACATTTTGTTTATTATTATTTTGCTCATTATGCATTGTGCGTCTGCCTTCAAATATCCCCACACTGAGGCGACCGTGACTGAATGGAATTAAGAAGAGCTTTTTTAAATAATTAAACAGTGTTTGTGCCACAGTTTTATTATTGCAGTTATGAGAACGATGAGGAAGACGAGTAGACTAAAAGAAACACGTGACAACGCTGCCTGCGATCAGGGGAGACTTACACACAGGCTTTGTCTCTTCATTCATCAGGTAAAACGTAAAACAATAATGATGCCCGGGTGGCCGCTCCAGAAACCACTGGCAGCTGCCAGATACCGATTTAGGATCTCGCCCTCTCTCAGCTCTACTGGGCAAGTGAATGACGTGTCAACGACCCGGCTGATTAATATGTGCATTTTTGTGCACATTAATGCGTTTAATCACCCGCTGATTATCTACGCATTTACGTCTTTCTGTGTTCATTGTTCTAAACCAAAACAGTCACTCTTAAAGTGAGGAGCAAACTGTTTAAGTAGCCGAAGTTCATGTAGACCTTTTGTTGGCCATAGAATACAAATCATTATTTGGAAATGTATTGTATAGGTAAGTCGAATAAAAAACATGCACACTTGACCCAATAGTTACACTATTAGCAACCCAATGTTTTGTTTTACTAGATTACATGAGGCGTATTTGATCTTGAAGTCTGAGCTTATTATGAAAATGTGCAGGATTTTGGTTTGCACATGACGCATGATACAGCCAGGTCCAAATCATAAAGTATAGCCAAGTATAAACGTGCAGGATGCTCAGACAAATATGGTTTTACAATCATTTATCTAGAGCTTTAGGTCGAAAGATTCTTTAGGCTGAGCTCATTCAGAAAAAGGCTCAAACTGTCAATCAAGTTATAAGATCACAAATATAAATCCGATCACTTTATAGCAGACTGTACCATATTAAAATACAGGTGAAAACAGGAAATAATGATGTCAGGTGTTCTCTACCTCTAGAATGGTGCCTTATTGTTGGTATTTTAAACATAGTAAGTGAAGATGATGACAACTGTCGTGTGTGGAATGTAAATCATTGTAGCTGACCGATGTGAGGTGGAGAATAAGGCAACGCAGAGGGTCTTTTTGGAGGACAGGTCTGGACCGTGTCCCCGTTTATTGATGTGGAGGCAGAGAGAGCAAGCGGGAACCCGCACATTTATAAGATGGCAGTTTATGGGTCATCGCCCATGCGCACCTGTTTAGTGGCTTACATCTTCAGTTGTTGAATGTGCGATGCTGACGTCGTGAGGGCCCCTCATAGTCAAATTCTGCTGAGGGCCCCCTGAAGGCCAGGGCTGACCCTCTCCTTGACTTCAGTGCAGAGGATGTTTTAAACATGTTCCTGAGCTGCATGTGACTGAATTCCCTCAAATATGCACAATTTGTTTCATTGTATCTTTAGGCAGGGCTATAATGATGAAAGGGGCTAACTGGGCATTTGTTGAGAGGCCCCAATTTGAAGGGGGCCCAGAAAATGTATTCTTTAACACCAGTAAATAGACCAGCTAAAAGTATTTTTTATCATCTAAACTGCAGCAAAATGGAGGAAGTGCTCATGTTACTTGTACCGGTCGTCTTTATTACAAGAAAGTCAATGTTTTTGTCAAGATTTGGTCAAATAATTCACTTTAGGTTTTTGCCACTTTATTCAAAATTTGGAAAGTAATTTGTTTTGTTAACTTGAAATGTATATAATATGTATAAAAATATAATTACCCCCTTTTTGTGATATCACTTCCTTTAGCTCTGAAGTGTGTTCCATTAGCAGCTCAAAACACAAACACAAAACTCACTAGTTTACCATATGGTCCATTCACGCTTCAATTTCAGCCCAAAAGTGCGATTATTGTTGCAGCAGAGAGCGGAGTTAGCGTTAGCCCTGAGCACCACTAGCACATCTGCGTCTGAGTGCGACATACGGGTGACTTTTAGCGCTGTTTCTCGTGTTATTTTACGGGTTTTTTGTGTTTTGCCGCAGTCGAGGCTTCGTCTTTCATCCCCGGACGTGTCACTCCAAATGATAAAACATCCAACTCCGCAGAAATGTGTAAAAAAAAATTGTCGGAAAATGACAGAAATATCCCTACTTTTGAACTAAACTTTCCACATGAGTAAAACAACAATACATTTGTTGGTAAAGCGACTTCATTTATAAAGACGTGTTCTTAAATGTGTGACTTTGACATGTTTCTGTGTGTGGGAACATCATGACCTCGGAAAACAATAACATGTGATGTGCGCACATTCTTACACAACTTCAACTTCAGAAAGATTCTTTCACTTTGCCAGATTTAACATGAAAATATGCTCTTTTTTATTTACTTAAAATGACACTCACCTTGACTTCTGAACTGTATATTTCCTCACTCCTTTTGGTTTAAACACTGAGTAAAATCCCAGGTTTGCTCAGGTGTGAACTGTCAGGTCTGATTAAGCCTCAAACAGGTCAGGAGACAGGGCCGTGCAGAGGCAACAGGGGGGCAGGGGCGCAGAAATCAAAAAAGCCCCCCTCCCTCCACACACACACACACACACACACACACACACACACACACACACACACACACACACACACACACACACACACACAGACTTTTAATCCATTTAATATTTAGGGTTTTTTTTTTCAATACTTCTTTTTTTTGCAAATGGAAAAAAATACTGATTAGGGGACATCCTACTATTATTATTTTATCGTGTCATTATTTTTTTTGCATGTGGGGCCCCCGCAGAAACACAAACTTTAACCTCATAACCCCCGCCTTAACTGAGCGCATTTTCTCCACTTCGGCTTTACCCAAATCTAAAAGCTTTTCAACTGGAGAGCAACAGTGTAACGCCTCATTTGCATACACAAGTGGGTCTAACCTTTTGCTGCATTGATGCCGCATTTTTGTCACCTCTTTGTTGCATTTTCATCCTTGTTATTTTGACACTTTTAGATTTGCGTAAAGCCAAACTGGAGAACATGTCCTCGGTCCAGGCGGGGTTAAGAAGTTAACTACTGTTTGTAGTTAAACAGCAAAAAGTGGGTCAGACGTCCTGTAAATGATTTTTATGTTAAAAAAAAAAGGCCAAAAAGTGGAAATATTGGCTGAACGCATGACAAAAGAGCAACACTGCCCTTTGTGGTGGATTAAAATAACGTCCGCAAACGTCACTCAAACACAGCGTTTATTACGTGGCTGATATATTATTGAAATATTGGGAAATAAAAATGTTGTAGCTCCTTTTATTGTAATTTTTTTTAAACCATATTATACAGTTTGTTGTAATGCAATAATTATTGTTACC
The DNA here is from genome assembly GCA_007210695.1 of Neogobius melanostomus. Lineage (NCBI taxonomy): Eukaryota > Metazoa > Chordata > Actinopteri > Gobiiformes > Gobiidae > Neogobius > Neogobius melanostomus. The sequence goes on along the minus strand of VHKM01001117.1, from coordinate 16,347 downwards.
TGTGGTAATGTCACCATGAATTATCATTTGTAAAATAATCCTTGAACAAAGTAACAGTGAAGCTGAATGTAGTAAGCTCTGAATGGGGAACTGGGGGTGTTTTCTACCTTTCAGGTAGAATTATCGTCACATTTTTTTACTTCATCATTTTTCAGCGCCTTTATCTGTTCATTATAAAACTGTTTTTAAAAGAATTTCAGTCAGAGTTTTGAATTAATGAACTTCCTTTCCCCAGAGTCAGTTTTCTACCTTTCAGGTAGAAATGGATCATTTTATTTATATACTGTATATTTTTTCTTTTGTTACCATTGTCTGACTGAAATATATGAATAAATGAAATGAAATATTTTCTTTTTCTATGACGCTGGTGTGAAATGCATTGCTTATATTGTCCACAAGATGGAGCCCTGCGGTTAAACCTGCAGCATCGTCCTCCTGTGTCCTGCCCAAGAGCACAACAACAGCCTGTCCAAGAACTGAAGCGACTTTAAAAGGTCAAACATCTACATTTATACATGATTTTAAAGAAAGAAAACTGACTCTGGGGAAAGGAAGTTCATTTATTTTATATTTTATTATTTCTTTAATAAATGGGATTGTGATGCAACTATTTGCTTAGTTTAAAAACTGTCACATTACTTTATTTTTCAGGAGATTCATCTTTATACTGATTCACTTCTTTAAAGGTTTGTTCCACTAAAACTCGACTAAAAATATAACCAATTGTTTGGGTAAATCTTGAGTAAAACTAAACACATTTTCATTCAAAGACTAGAATTAAAACTAAACTAAAATGCTTTCAAAATGAATAGTCCACTGACGGGATTTCACAATATAGCGGCAAGAACAAAATGGTACAAACCTCTTACTGAAATTCTTTGAAAAACAGTTTTATAATGAACAGATAAAGGCGCTGAAAAATGTAATGAAAAAGTTACAAAAACTTGAAAAATGATGAAGTAAAAAAATGTGACGATAACGTGGCAACAAACTCTTAGATCAGTTTTGTAGGTCTTAGCTTTCAAATGAGGGGTTACACTGGTCTATATAAAGGCTGTAAGCTCCAGTCAAGAAGCTTCTAGATTTGGGTAAAGCTGAAGTGAAAAAATGTTGTTGGTTCAGGTGGGGGTTAAGAGGTTAAAAAGTGTCAAATAAGTGTAAAGCTTTACATTCCATCAACACTAAAACATCAGCAAGTCTGAAACATTAGCTTGAAATAGAGTCAACTCAATAAGTCTCTGAACGACACAAACATGAAAAAACACATCAGGAAAACAGCACAAGGGGATGATGAGACTATTTAAAGGATCATTTTTAGAGTGCGCAGAACAAAGATTTGTTTGGACAAATCAATATTCTCTTTTCTAAATGTGAATTCTGGGATTGTAACATTTCCACCGCCGCACGCAACACTCCCTAATAAAACAACAGCATTTGTGAAACATTAGTTTGAAATAGAGTGAACTGGATAAGTCTGTGAACTACACAGACATGTTCATGTCATGAAGGACATTTGATCTTAAAATATCTGAAGGTCTGACCAAACTCATCACAGCTGTTTCTCTCCAGGGTGGATCCTCTTCATGTGTGTTTTGAGGTTGGACGGCTGAGTAAAGGACTTGTCACACTGCTCACAGCTGTATGGCCTCTCTCCAGTGTGGATCCTCATGTGATATTTAAGATGTGTAGACTGAGTAAACACATGTCCACACAGGCCACACTCAAAGGGCTTTTCCCCACTGTGGATCCTCATGTGTTGTTTGAGGCTGGATGAGTGAGTAAAGGACTTGTCACACTGCTCACAGCTGTATGGCCTCTCTCCAGTGTGGATTCTCATGTGATATTTAAGATGTGTAGACCGAATAAACACATGTCCACACAGGCCACACTCAAAGGGCTTTTCTCCAGTGTGGATCCTCATGTGTTCTTTGAGGTTGGATGACAGAGTAAAGGTCTTCTCACACTGCTCACAGCTGTATGGCCTCTCTCCAGTGTGGATTCTCATGTGACATTCAAGATGCTCTGACCGACTGAATGTTTTCCCACACTGCTCACACGTGTATGTCTTTCCCTGTGTGCAGGGAGTCTTCAGAGGCTGAGCTGGGTCCATTTTTCTGCGGACAGAAACAGGAGTTAGTGTTGTGTTACACACATTATTCTGTAAAACACTAAATGTAGTTTGCTGCAGACCTGGTGTGACCCTCCCCCTCCCTCTGTTCTCATTCACACATACAGTATCACCCCTCCCCCATCAGCTCACTGTGAATCAGCAACAAATCTGTTTTTAAATCACTGCCTGAGCCAGTGGGTGAGGAAAGCCATTCTCTTTGGTCCTCATGGGGCTGACATTGCTGTAATACCACCCCCTGGTGGATGGCGACTCCAAAAGACACACACTGGAAACAGGATTCCTATGTAGCTTTGGTCCTCGTTTAAACTGCTTTAAAGCCTGGTTCCAAAGAGTTTTTCTTTTTCTAAAAATGTCAATGATCCATGAGACAACGCTGGGCTATATATCATAGTTTTAACCACACTGTTTTTTGTACATCAGCAATAAAGAGTGGAAGCTTAAATCTATGACTGGCTCTAGAGTAGAGACCTGCACGGGACGGGAAATCCTGCGGAACTTGCAGGACCCGACACAAATCTCGTGGGAGCAGGCGGTCAGACCAAAACACGTCGGGTCCCGTTTGGACAGACATGTCCCGTATAAGAAACAACAGGGTATTAGACACATGAGCGCAGCCTTTTTACGCATCACCGCCTGTGGACACTGGGATGATGCAGAGATCCCCCACGCTACAGCAACTTCACTTGCTTTTGCTCCACACTGACCAACCGGACTTACAGCTGAACTACACTCAAACCCGCTGTTATCTCCTGACTCAGGTGAATTCAATACTTGTCAAAATTTCACAGACCACTCGGGATCATTACCATGAATGGGGCTGAATGGGACCCGCCGATCTCTATTATTTAGATCTATGGTCTGAGCGCTGGAGCTGCAAGAAGAAAGTCCAGTCTATTTTTCATTGTAAAACACGTCTTGACTTGAGTCTAGCATAGCCTTGGACCTCACCTCGCTGATGTGAGTCTTTAAGCAGATCCTCCTCACCTGTGTGCAGACAGACTGTGCAGCAGAAGCACAGACTGTGGAGCTGCTCTGTGAGTCCTGGATATTTCCTCCAAACCAGCAGAGTCCTCCGAGGCTTTCTCGTCGTCTTTGTGGCTCTTCCTCCCAGCTCACACACACAGGGTCACACACAGGTCAAGAGTCCAGCTGGAAGTATAGACATATTATTAAAAGACCGTCATTACTCACTCCTCCCCGTTTACCATAATGACCACGTTCGAGGGGGAAATCATGGCAGATTTACAGACTCCTCCTCCCCAGCTCTGATGAAGCATGTTCCTAATAAGGGCATAAGGGCGGGATCTTCACTGTAGACTCGGCCCTTGTGTGACGTGTAGCTCGTGCAGCTCCAATGCTAACGGTCCGACCCTCATTAGTACGAGATTTCAAAAAGTTTTCTTTCGAAAACAAGCCTGGTTCCTTTAATTGTGTCTAACCCAGCGTTATCTCAGGAGGAATATGTAGCCGTAGAAAGTGTTTAAAAATAGAAACCAGGCGTTAAAGTTGTTTTTAACGTGTCTAAAGTCGAATGCTTTTCAATGGGAGACTAGCGGCTATATGGAGGTACTACAGCAATGGCAGCCTCCAGTGTTGCGGTCGTAAAGCAGAGCAGCCAGCGGCCATTGGCTGGAAGTCACTGGGGGCTTTTATAGCTCTGGCTGATTGCGAAACCGTTAAATTGGTAAGAGGTCTTACACCAAACCGGATGTGCGTCAGCGTCCGCCATGACAAGAAGCCTCCGAATTGGGCTGTCAGTTAGGAAGGAGTTAGGGAAATGAGCCTCAACGCTAACCATCATAGCTACTTTAGCATAGGGACCTCTTATGCTAACTCACTGGTGATTAGGAGCCATGTGAGGCCACCACGCCTCATGTCCACCCCCCTGCAGTCTGATATATCATTATGAATCACTTTCTATAATGTGCTTCTCTAGAATTGTGTGTCTGACAGGTGTGACAGATACATTCAAGTGGGGGTTAGTATAAGGTTTGGGGTCCCCAACACATTTAGAGATTATCATCCTTATTTTCCTGCATTCTAGTGCAATTCAAAAGGTGAAAATGGTCCTAATAATTTTGCCACTTTAAAAAGGAACATTTTATAGTTTTACCTTTGAAACAACTTTAGCTCACACAATGTCACTCACTAAACATCTCACTCTTTTAGCTCTAATGATGTTTCTGAGCATCACAGGCTCCGTATCGCTGTAGAGCAGTGGTCGGGGGCAATAGTAACATTTAGGATCAGTCATTGAACTTTTGGATAAATTGTACAATAAATGGTACTTCTGTGAGCTGTTCTGTCATTGACTTGTACTTGAGTAATAAATAAGAAAAGCAGGCGTTCTGCTAAATATTATGGTACATGAGGAGTATTAGGGGTAATATTGTGTAACTCTGAGGATTCACATTTTTACTGTTTACTGTTAATAGCCAGAATTTTGAACAATGGTTGGCTATGCTTTGTGCCAATAGTTTCTCACTGGAGTGTGCAGTAACTGCAAAAGACACAGCCAGGATAAGATACAAATCCTATGACCTTATGGCGTTGTTACTTTTATAAATTACTGTTGTGAAGTTACATGGCAAACCTCCGGAGATGCGTCTTTAACCTACTCTAGCCACGGAGACGATAGAGCTGCATGTTTTATTTTACTAACGTAACGTTGTTCAACACACAACGCGATCGTGATAAAACAAACACTCATTTTTTTGTTTGAGTTTAGTTCGCTGGGAGTTCACGTCTAATCCGTGCGTATTTGGAGTGGCCTGAAGCGCTGCTCTGGTTGTGGGAAACAAACGCGCGCGGGGAGGAGCGGCTCGGACAGACAGGTAGAAGCCTATGTTTCAAATCAGGCTCATAAACACTGCGGTGCCTGCCATAGTCCCGTTGTTACGTTATAGCCAAAGAACATGCAAGTATAAAGCACCGGAGTCCTCATGAGCTAATGTAGCCAATTTAAACACTTACATGCAAGAGCGTAGAAACAAGATCCTTGATTCTATACTCGCCTGAGGAAAAGTTCATCTCCAAATTCACGTTGTCTCCACCGTTATGTGCGGTAGTAGCTAAACTTTCACTACTCCGCTTTGCATCCTCTGGTTTTGTGTACGTGTATTTATGAAGCCAGCTCCAATCATTTCCGCCATAAGCGCATTATTGTCATCATTTTAGCTCATATTAGCTATTCAGGGAGCCCAGCTCCTCCAGAGCCCACCATAGACCGTTAAAAAGAGCCCACAGGCGGGGACCTGTCGCCGCTACAGGCCTAACAACTGCCTGAATAAAAATGTGCGCTGTGATTCCTGATTTACTTTTGATTTACTCATTATTTTTTCTAGTATATTTTAGGATTCTGAAATAAGTTTCTCAAAATTCCAAAACTTTTCCATGACCTAACAAATTCCAAAACTTTCCCAGGGCCTTGAAATTTGATTTTAAAATTCCATGACTTTTCCAGGATTTCCATGACTGTACGAACCCTGATAAAGATTCTGCACAAGCCAAACGTTATAAAAGTGATGAAATACATGTTAGAGTCACCACAGCACAGTCACATGTCAGTGTTTTAAAGAGCTGCCTCAGAAAATGACTTAAATGAAGCAGTTTGTGCTTTTGCTTTCATTTAGTAGAAACGTAAAAATGCAATAGCTCATTTGGATTTTTCTTCTTCTTTTTCTTCTTGTAAGGGCTGTAACGCAATCTGAACAGGCTCCTGACGCATGCTTTGCTTACACGCTACAGAACAAGAAGGCCATGTCAGTGACACTAGCTGATAGATAACGGTCGACACCATAATAATTCTGAACATGACGTACAGTACAGATAATATACAAACACATAGACACGAACAACTGATTCACTGATAGGCAGGCACCCTCTCTGCGTAGAGAAGTGCAAGACCAGGATAAAAGGCAACTGTCAACGGAGGTCGGGACTTCACTTCTTCTTTTGATCTGAAGTCACCAGCTGGTTATACTGCTTTGTAACTAGGAACAACAGCAATAAAGGCCTTTTCTTGAGACGACTTCCATCTCCAGTGTATGCTTTGGCTATATCCAAATAACTGTTCTCGCGTGATCCAAAAGAACAAAGTCCTTACATTCTTAAATGTCTTTATTTTGACACTATGTTGTTGCATATGCAATACAGTAGGTACGGCATGCTCTTTGTTTGCCAATATCCTTAAAGCAGAAGAACAGCTGTTGGTGATGTCACTTCCCCTTCCCCTGGGTAAGGACAGTCGAATTGGGCAAATGCTGCTGAAGCTCTAGTTCACTAACAGCATAGAGATCTAACAGTTAATCCATAACCATGAAAGGTTATGGATTAGTTGCTAGTGTTAGTACTTAGAGGCTATAATTTAAGGGTTTTAGGAATCAGCCTCTGTGTGGAAAGCCCCTCCCCAAAGGAGCCCTCCCTCACCTCTGTGGATGAAACCTCTGCTGCCCCTCCTCCTCCTCCTTTCAGCTCATTGTTCCTGCTCCACACGTAAAGCTTTTCACATTCAAATGCACTGAGCCCACTCTGATTGGTCAGGCCTTTGAGTCAATAGTCGGCTTGCATATTCAAAGTTAGCTTTCTCTTCACAAATTTAAACCAGGCTCTGTCGTGACTATAACATTTACTATTGTTAATCCACGTATTAAACGTAGCTGTAGAGTCCACTCTAGCTGATTGTAGATCTAATTTGGCCCATTATCTCCACGGAGACTATTCTTTTCTCCGCTTGAACCAACACTTCTGCGTGGATTAAATCCCTTCTTTCTCTCTCCTCCGTGGCGCGGTAGCTCGCTGACTAGCTTAGCCCGCTAGCCTAGCCATGGCTACTCCGTCTACTTCTGCCTCTTTCGTGCTGTCCTGCTCAGTTTGCCGTATGTCGAGTCAGGACCCTGCCTCCTTCACAGATGATAGAAGATGCGTTAAGTGTAGTGGTAGCTTTGGAGGCCAGGCTGTCCGAGTTAGAGGAGCGGCTGTCCGGAGTTTTAGTGAAGGCTAGTGTTAGCTACAGTCAGATAGTGGCAGGGACCGCAGTCCGCTCCAACAGTGCTAGAGAGGTTAGTCAGGGGCTGTTTCCTAAAGCCTAGGTGCCTTGCCTTGGTGTTGAAGGCAGTGCCTCCAAACTCACTTCCTTCCAGTCCAAGAATTTGGTCCAAAAAGAGCTGCTAATGAAACACACTTCAGACCTAAAGGAAGTGACATCACAAAATAAAACAGGAAGGTGTGTTTCATCCAGGGGGGAGGGGGGATTCTGAAGCGCTGGGGGGTGAAAGTATAATTATATTTTTACAGACTAAAAATAAATAAATAATAAGCAGTCAGAGATGATGAAACCTATCTGAAAATACAAGATGAAACTGGAAAGGGTGACAAAAACTTTAGACATAATAATGTAAATGTTGCCCCCTCGAAATGAACCAGGGCACTCAGATGTCGTTTTCTTAAGTTTATTTTGAGCTCAAACATTGACGGGGTAAACATAGGTCCCTGTGAATAAACAGTAACAAAAAAGGTTTTAGGATTAAGTTGTAAGTGACCAGTATACAGAAACAGAAAACAAACTTACACGTCCCACAGGTGTACAACGCCTTAAGCCACGGCCGACTGCTGCGCCACAGCTCTTACAATGAGAGAGGCTATGGGCCTAGCTTTTTAACTAATCCGGGCAAGTCACGTGACACAGTGCTTCCGGTTCAACCCATAAAAACGGCAGTGTATGACATTTGCAAAAGATGAATAAATATTGTTATATACAGTGAACATTTACCAACATGAATAATAAAAAGCGCTTCAGCACTTGTGCAAATAGCAGAGTGCAAAAAATGGGATGGCAACATAAAAGTGAAATTGCAAAGACTAAGAAGAAAAATATTATTGTAAGTTGTATTTATAGAACACCTGGGTCTAATATAGATGTTTTTTCTAATTGGATGGAGAAACACTTTTCAGGCTCAAATCAGAAGCTCATGTTTGTGGAGGGAGATCTTAACATCGATCTGCTAAACCCAAATAAGCACATAAAGACTGACAAATTTATAAATACTCTTTTCAGTATAGGTTTGTTTCCTTTAATAACTAAACCGAGTAGAATCACAACCATAGTGCTACTTTGATTGATAATATTTTTTTCAGCGGATTAATGATAAATGATATCAGTGATCACCTTCCAATTTTTGTACTACATAAAAATGAATATCAAAAAACTGAAGATGAAAACATGTATTGGTTTAGAACGGTAAAAGCAGAGAAAACCATTGAGGCATTTAAAAAGGAGCTATTAACACAAGATTGGAGTATTGTATACAGAGAGAATGACACTAATAAGGCATATGATGAGTTTGTACACATATTTCAAAAAGTATATTATACAAATTGCCCAATGAAGAAATACAGTAAAAACAGAAAGTGCAAAGAAAACCCATGGATGTCTAAGGGATTGCTAAATGCTTGCAAGAAAAAAAAAATTCACTCTACAAAAAATGTATAAATAATAGAACAAAAGAAGCTGAGGATAAATATAAGAAATATAAAAATAAATCGACAGGTATCATTAGAAAATGTAAACAGGATTATTATAATAAGTTGTTAGATAGCGATAAAAATAATATTAAAGGTTTATGGAATATCTTAAATAGTATAATTAGAAATAAACCAAGAATGATTAATTATCCAAAATATTTCAAAGATGAGGATAACACATTAAATAATATGAATGAAGTAGTCAAAACATTTAATACATTTTTTTGTAGATGTTGGACCGAACCGAGAACTATAATTGTGAAGTGATAGACAAATCCTATGTCCTTGTTCCTCAATTCTGTGGAGGAAAAGGAGATACTGGACATTGTTAAAGGGTGTAAAAATAAAACCTCGACAGATTACCATGACATGGATATGAAAACTTTAAAAAGTGTTATTGAAAGTATCTCTAAGCCGATAACATTTATCTGTAACTTATCGTTACAAACTGGACAATTTCCTGATGGTATGAAAAAGTGATTCCTCTGTTCAAGGCAGGAGATAAACATCTCTTCACAAACTACAGGCCTGTTTCCCTTTTACCGCAATTCTCAAAATCTTAGAAAATGTTTTCAATTCTAGATTTGACAGCTTCATTAAAAGGTGTAATTTACTCTCAATCAGTTTGGTTTTAGGAATAATCACTCAACCTCACACGCACTCTTTGATATAATTGAAAAAATAACTAATGCTGTAGATAACAAGAAATATACAATAGGGTTATTTATTGACCTGAGTAAAGTGTTTGATACAATAAACTATGATATATTAATTAATAAACTAGAACATTATGGAATTAGGGGGGTAGCTCTACAGTGGGTTACCAGCAGTGGCGGACTGGCACCAAAAGAGGCCCTGGCAATTTTAGCAGAGAGGCCACATTTGTCTTCTCAAGGCGGCCGCATCTCCGCTTTATTTATTTATTTAGCCTTTTTATATGGTTGTGCGCCACAAGTTGTGATGAGCGGCGAGCGAGCCGCTGGTGGTGCTGCCGCTTGCAGCCATTGCGCCAATAGGCGGCCGCTTCCTCGCTTTATTTAGCCTATTTATTTGTTTGTGATGAGGCCACAACAAGGGATGAGACCAGGCGGCCGCAGTGGCATTTGCCCACATTGCCCAATGGCCAGTCCGTCACTGGTTACCAGTTACTTAAAAAAAATAGAAAACAATGTGTGAAAATCGGTGATTATCAGTCAAATTGTCTGTGGTTTACCTCAAGGGTCCATTCTGGGCCCAACATTTTTAATATATACATTAACGACATTTGTAAAACTTCTCAAATACTTAGATTCATCTTGTTTGCAGACGATACAAATATTTTTGCATCAGGAGACGATTTACAACAACTGTGTCGAATTGTTAACTTGGAACTCAAGAGTGTCAATAAGTGGTTCAAACAAAACAAATTATCTCTAAATCTGAGTAAAAGCAAAATTATGATATTCGGCAACTGTAATTCCAATGCTCAGGGAGCCATTCAGATAGAGGGTGTTGCTATCGAGCGGGTGCATGAAATCAAATTCCTTGGTGTTATTATAGATAACAGAATTACTTGGAAATCTCATATTAAATATATACAGTCCACTTTTCACTTTTCTATTTTTTGTAAAATAACAGAATCATGTATCATTTTGCTTTCACTTCACAGTTGTGTGTTACTTGTGTGTGAACTTTCAGTAAAAATTCAAAATAAAATCTTTACATTTAGGGTTGTAAAAATGACAAAATGTGCAAAAGTTCAAGGTGTATTAGTACTTTCGCAAGGCACTGTATATAACGTTACATGGCTCATATAGTAGTGAAGTGATTTAAAAAAACCTAATGCAGTTATAATACAGTTACTGGCCTGATACCATTAGTAGTAGTAGTAGTAGTAGTAGTAGTAGTAGTAGTACTACAGGCAGGCATTACTTTTCTACTACTATTTCAACCACCTAATTTACACCATTGACATAAAAACATACATTTACTTTCCAAAAAATTAGAGTAAAATTTAGAGTAAAATAAGAAAGCAATTACCTCTCATTTGGTGGATATTCATGATTTGAGCAGCTATCGAGCACCAACAGGACGGACTCGTCAGAAGATGAGTCTCGAATAATCAGTTCCAGAGCCTCTTCTTTAGTGTAAACCCTATTTTACCCAATAAAAGGCATCGTAATTGTGCCAAAAGTTTAAAAATCTGCTGAAAAATTTGATCTCTTCCATTTCTCTGCGCGCTACGTGTCATCATGCGTCATGAGGACAGCAGGCTACACGGAAGCTCCCTGTTGCGTGAAAAATCCTGCTGTATTATTATTATAACTGTTAGTATTATTGTATTACTGATTGTCAGTGAAAGCTGTATTGTCAAGTGAACGCATAACCATAGATGAAAAGTCTACTGTCTACTGCTTTTCCCATTGCCTTTTGTCTCATTTATTAGTCTGTTTTTTTTTGTTTTTGTCGTCTATTTTTATATTTTAATTTAATATCTTTTTTGTTTTGGCCTTTTTGTTAATCAATATTCAATATTGGTTTGGCTTAATAATTTTTTGACATCGACTTGGAAAAATCTCGTGCCAAATGTTACAAGGTATTGTTTTAAATATTAATAATAATAATTAAAAAAAAATCCTTGTTGAGCGGAGTCGTAACTGCGAGATGTGCAATGTGCCAGAAACAGTGGAGCATGCTGTCATGATGTGTAGGAAGTTTAATAGAGAAAGGGTTGTAATTAAAAGGAAAATAGAGGACTGTGGGGAAAGGTTTATCTTTAGAGATATTTTATCTAAAGCCTCAGATCATAAGGTAAAAAAGTATTTATGTGAATTTTTAAAGCACACCGGACTCATTGATAGAGTATAGGTTTTGGGTTTGTTTTTTCTCTGTAGCTTGCAGGCTACAGTATGTGGATGTGAGCCATATTGATGATCAGACGCCATCTGGAGGGTGGCGGTAGTGCGCTAAGATAGTCCGCATCCGCCGTTAAGCAGCCGAAGAAGAAGAAGCAGCAGAAGAAGAAGGAAGCGTTTACGGACTTGGAGAGTTATGGAGCGGAGAAACAACAAAAGTAAGACAGAATTTTCACGTTTTATTTAGTTTTGCTGGTGTTTTTTGTGCAGTTTGATGCGGGCTCTGCTGAAAACGTTTAGTGCTGTGCAAATAAGCTTTACACTGATCGAGTCAGTGAGTTGTTAGCTTTCTTTGGTTGTCTAGCTTTGTGTTCTGCAGGTCGTGTTTTGGGAAGTAGTTGGTCAAAAGTTAAATTCTAGCCATGTGCGTGTTTTATTGCTCGTGGGTTGAGCTGTGTTAGATTGAGTTTGGAGTGGATACTTTTGTTGAGGAGTCTCTGTGACATTTTGATGTATGATACGTGTGTTTTGGTCGAAGCGGTAGTCACACACTGGCGTTGCATTTATTCAGTCACGGCGGGGCAGATGGGCTTATGACATTAAAATGCCATTTGCTTTTGCCCTCACTGTTGGCTTCATTGTCCCATCTTCTAAAACTGATTCTAAAGTCACAAGTCGGTCCACATACAATGCACCCTGTGGATTACCATAGGACCCAAACACTTCATCCTTAGCCCACCACCTGGTTTCTCCTATGGGAATCAGTCTCCTATGGCGTTGGTCCTGACTGACCTCCTCCCATTGTTGCATTCTTTTACCTACCCTACCACTAAAAACATGTACAATAGGCCAGGATGAATGTGAGTGTGTTTGAGAGTGCGCACGGGGGACAACGGATGCAAATTAGCCCAAGGCTACAATCCGGTGTGGCTTGTTTACATGCACGAGACCCATGTATGTTCATTAACATGCACTGTCCCGACCAAATAAACCAATACAGAAATAAATAATAAATTAAGCAGAATATGAGTGATTAGCTCAAGCTTGTATACAATGGAGATGTGTATGTGTACATGTCATTCATTATTCTGTCTGTAAGTCACCAAATAGTTGATTATTTTTATTTGATAATGCATATCATTAATGTGATAAGCTGTTTTAGCATCAGTTATGTGGTTTGAACAAGGATAGGCATAAATAAGCATTGCTTTAGCCTATTCCTTTTCTGGTTGAATATTTTTGTTTTGTTATTGTTACTGTTTGGAAATTTAAATGCATCAGTCAACCAAAATAAACCATAAACACATTTGCTTATATCAAGATTAAGCTTGAGCAGTGTGTTTTTCAGCAGGTCCAGAAAATACTTCCTGTGGACTTTTCACAGTTAACCACACCAACTAACCGTTCATGAACAACATCTGTCACATATCTTAAAATAATTGAACACTGATCTGTTGAGGTAATGTCTTGAGTGGTGTCAGTTTGGATGGAAAACATGCCTGCCTCTCTAACTTCATTTGCAATTGTTTGCTTTATCAACTGACTAAGACAATCCACCACTTTTCCAACAGTGTTATTTGACATTAGAGTCAAAAGGGAGCCTCTCCCCTTTGCCCCACTCTCACTGTGTTTTTTACTTTGTTCAATGCATCTGTTAACAGGTTGTTGAAGACACAGATCATATCGGCTCACAAGTAATACCAACTCTAAGAAGTTTCCATGAAAAACAGTGGAGTTCTCGAGCTGGTAGGCAGCTTCTGCTCTATGCCCTCTGTAACATAGTCCACATTTTCCCAAGACTTTAACCACATGAATAACACGCTCCATTACCTGCCGCTTCTGTTTTACCTGTTCATGACCAACACAAGCTTGCTTGCCCTTCAAAAGGCTTTTAATATCAGCCTTTTTAGAAAACAAGAAATATGCATCAGCACTGTCTCTATTAGGGGTGTGACCGGTTAACCGGTTAACCGATTAGGAAATCATAACCGGTTAGGAAAAATCAGTAACCGATAACCGAAAAAAAGTCAAAATGAACACGTATTATTTATTTAGAAATTAAGGCGAGACACGGCAGGTGAAAATATTGATTTTTCACGCAGTGGTCGAAGTGGAGATTTGTATCTATTTTCCTCCCTTTACATCTTAGTTTTCATGTCAGAGTATAAAAATAACAAAACTCACCCCGCATGATGCTTATTTTATGATGATTTGTCCGCTTGCGAGCCAGACGGAACCCGGAAGTAAGAAAACCGGCGTCGAAAGACCGCTCTGCAGCGGGTATTTCATTCACAAATATTGACAGCTTTTACATCCACGTGTGCTGCAAAGGGTTCCGTGATGACGCTATCACGCCCAAATATGGTATATTTCCTTCTGGGAGACGCCTGGGACGGACGAGCCGAAGAAGGTTCCGCGCATGCGCAGTCGCCACAAAACTCGAAGCTTGTTTTCTCGGAATGAGAGAAGGCCCCACTCGGGCAGCGGGTGAGCCCTTATAGTAGCTCCTACAGACTCCAAACTTTACAGTCAGGTACTTGTTTTTACAAATTCTACGGCAAGTTTTCTGTACGACCTAATTAGGCCTACTTTATCATGTCTGGCAATTGCGTGGCGGCCGTGACGCGAAGGAATCATTCTGATAAGTGACTGCACGCTCCATTGGCCGTATAGCGCAACTGCGGTCCACTTCTTAAACAAACGGTTAACCGGTTACAATTTTTTCGGTTAACCGGTTACCATTTTTTGTAACCGTTCACACCCCTAGTCTCTATGGAGCTTACTCTTTTCCTGCTCCTCAATTCTTTGATGAACATGTTTCCATGTTTTCATGCCCTTCAAAAGGGACTTTCAGTAGAAGTGGGTGCATAGGCCAAACATACAGAGCAATACAATGATTTGTTTTTTTCTGAATAGGTTAAAACCACTTTCTGTTTGTGCTGTGCTTTGTATGGAAAACCTTTGCAAGTAAGGGTTCTTTTGTGGGTTGCTGAGGATGGTACTTGAAAAACATGACTAAGTCCAGTGGTTGTGGATGAGAAAAATAATCAAACTGGCCAGTTTCATCTACTCTAGTCTCTTCCTCTTCCTGCACCTCAAGGATATTATGATGAGTTTCTGTGGTCTCGCTTAGGGCTGGGCGATATGACGATATTAGACCGTCTTACGATCTCCAGAGCAGACGATCTGTTATTTTTGTGGGATCGTTTTATGCACTTCAGCACAGTTTACTCTTTTCACCGGCAGTGAAGGAATCCCAAAGCCGCAAACTTTCTGCGATGCAATGTCAGACGCTAATGCGAGTGTTTAGCAGCGAGACGCTCCTCTCCAGGGCGTATATACGACCATGCTCCTCAATCTGGAGCTATAAAATGTTTTAAACCCAGAGTTCTGTCTCTATTTCAGCGCTCATGTCAGTGTCTTTCCCCCTAACGCCGCTGCGTGTGTTTATTTTCCTGGCACATGTGTGAGAAGCGAGTGTGTCCTTGCATGTTATTGGTTCAGTAAGACTCTTATTGTGAAAGGGTGCGACAGCGACAGAGCGTTACATTTACAGCAGCTCGATTTCATGAGAGAGACCGCTCAGAAAAGATGCCAAACAGCAACAAGCATTTACCAAACTTACTCTTTTACTCACTTCAACCTCATTTTATTATCTGGAGTTTTATTGTGTTTTTAATTTATGAGTTATTTCATGACTCTTTGATCATTGTGACTGACCTTATGGCAGAACTAGGAAAGAAAATAAGGTTTTTACAGTTTTTCAAATGTTATTCCAGTTTTATTGGAGGCTCAGACTTTAGCTTCATTTGTTCATAGATTTCCTCTGTCAAACACTTCAAATCATTCACTTCTATTTATATCAAATATAACATTTGTTTCCTACTTTAAAACAGTATTTCTTCACTTTTTAACACAATATTATTGAACATGGGGCAGTGATACAGTGAATGCAAACACTGAACCTTTTTTTAGCTTTCACTGACAGAGTAAATGTACCTGAGAACTACCCACCTCTGCACTATTGTTGTTAAAAAACCTTCATTCTAGAACTCTACATTACAGCAGACTCACACTGTTTGTTTTCCTCTTTCTCCCCTATAAACAATAAAATAAACTTAAACTTCTCAAAAGACTCGGGTTTTGGGTTAGTTTCTGATTTGTTGGAGTCCGTTACCGCGGCAACTCAACTGCCCTCTGCCTTTTCTCGTCTGCTGCTGTGAAGCTACGACTGTGATTTTATTCATTTTAGACACAGAACAGGTCAGTAAATGTGATTTATAAGGTTCTTTTAACACGTTTTTAAGGGTTGTTTTCATCACTGTTGGCTTAATCGCGATGAAGTTGAAGTTATAATCTCTCAGGAGCTAAGGCTAATCAGCAGTTAGCTCGACAGGAGAGAAACTGTTTCTGTAGCAGCAAAGATATAGATAAACATAAGATATAATAGATTTAATTTGTAATGCACTTTTCATTCAAAAGAATCTCAAAGTGCTACATTTAAAAACACTAATACTTCACCACATTAACACTTAAAGCAGTACTAAGTAACTCTTGCCCTAGAGGCCATAAGCGCAACTGCAGGTGTCGTAGCAAGTTACGATTTTTAACTTATTAAATTCATTATTTAATTCATTAATGGTCCCTTGGAAAGAGAAGGGAGATTACTACAACTGACCAAAAGGAAAAGGCGAAAGGAACAGAGGGGATATTGTTTCATTCCCAAATTACAAACAAATTGGAGATTCATTTTTTCACTCAAACTTGGCTGTAAATGCCTGATATGAACATTCAAAGATACAGTGAGGAAAATAAGTATTTGACCACCCTGCTATTTTGCAAGTTTTTTTTTCCCACTTA